>CATIWC010003113.1:0-48580 GCA_948472305.1 Vicia faba | reverse complement strand
AAACACTTTCAATATTTTTCTTCTTCTCCATCACCAAATTTTAGGTTAATTCATCACTAAAAAACTAAGTTAAAAGACTATTACTTAATGACACATATTCCATATACATTTGAAATAATTCAAATTATCTAATGAGTCTCGATAGTTTAGTTATCCACCATATTCAATTTGTATTATGGTATAATAGATGTAAACAGTTTCAGTATTTTCTAATTCTCCATCACCAAATTTTAGGTTACTTCATCACTAAGAAACTAAGTTAAAAGACTATTACTTAATGACACATAATCCATATACATTTGAAATAATTCAAATTATCTAATGAGTCTCGATAGTATATTTATTCACCATATTCATATTGTATTATGGTATAATAAATGTAAACAGTTTCAGTATTTTCTAATTCTCCATCACCAAATTTTAGGTTACTTCATCACTAAGAAACTAAGTTAAAAGACTATTACTTAATTTCACATATTCCATATAAATTTGAAATAATTCAAATTATCTAATGAGTCTCGATAGTATATTTATTCACCATATTCATATTGTATTATGGTATAATAGATGTAAACAATTTCAATATTTTTCTTCTTCTCCATCACCAAATCTTAGGTTACTTCATCACTAAGAAACTAAGTTAAAAGACTATTACCTAATGACATATACATTTGAAATAATTCAAATTATCTAATGAGTCTCGATAGTATATTTATCCACCATATTCATATTGTATTATGGTATAATAGATGTAAACAATTTTAGTATTTTCCAATTCTCCATCACCAAATTTTAGGTTAATTCATAACTAAGAAACTAAGTTAAAAGACTATTACTTAATGACACATATTCCATATACATTTGAAATAATTCAAATTATGTAATGACTCTCGATAGTATATTTATCCACCATATTCATATTGTATTATCGTATAATAGATTTAACAATTTCAATATTTTTCTTCTTCTCCATCACCAAATTTTAGGTTACTTCATCACTAAGAAACCAAGTTAAAAGACTATTACTTAATGACACATATTCCATATACATTTGAAATAATTCAAATTATCTAATGAGTCTCAATAGTATATTTATCCACCATATTCATATTGTATTATGGTATAATAGATGTAAACAATTTCAATATTTTTCTTCTTCTCTATCACCAAATTTTAGGTTACTTCATCACTAAGAAACTAAGTTAAAAGACTATTACTTAATGACACATATTCCATATACATTTGAAATAATTCAAATTGTCTAATGAGTCTCGATAGTATATTTATCCACCATATTCATATTGTATTATGGTATAATAGATGTAAACAATTTCAATATTTTTCATCTTCTCCATCACCAAATTTTAGGTTACTTCATCACTAAGAAACTAAGTTAAAAGACTATTACTTAATGACACATATTCCATATACATTTGAAATAATTCAAATTATCTAATGAGTCTCGATAGTATATTTATTCACCATATTCATATTGTATTATGGTATAATAAATGTAAACAGTTTCAGTATTTTCTAATTCTCCATCACCAAATCTTTGGTTACTTCATCACTAAGAAACTAAGTTAAAAGACTATTACTTAATGACACATATTCCATATAAATTTGAAATAATTCAAATTATCTAATTAGTCTCGATAGTATATTTATCCACCATATTCATATTGTATTATGGTATAATAGATGTAAACAATTTCAATATTTTTCTTCTTCTCCATCACCAAATTTTAGGTTACTTCATCACTAAGAAACTACGTTAAAAGACTATTACTTAATGACACATATTCCATATACATTTGAAATAATTCAAATTATCTAATGAGTCTCGATAGTATATTTATTCACCATATTCATATTGTATTATGGTATAATAGATGTAAACAGTTTCAGTATTTTCTAATTCTCCATCACGAAATCTTAGGTTACTTCATCACTAAGAAACTAAGTTAAAAGACTATTACTTAATGACACATATTCCATATACATTTGAAATAATTCAAATTATCTAAATAGTCTCGATAGTATATTTATCCACCATATTCATATTGTATTATGGTATAATAGATGTAAACAATTTTAGTATTTTCCAATTCTCCATCACCAAATTTTAGGTTACTCCATCACTAAGAAACTAAGTTAAAAGACTATTACTTAATGACACATATTCCATATACATTTGAAATAATTCAAATTATCTAATGACTCTCGATAGTATATTTATCCACCATATTCATATTGTATTATCGTATAATAGATGTAAACACTTTCAATATTTTTCTTCTTCTCCATCACCAAATTTTAGGTTAATTCATCACTAAAAAACTAAGTTAAAAGACTATTACTTAATGACACATATTCCATATACATTTGAAATAATTCAAATTATCTAATGAGTCTCGATAGTTTAGTTATCCACCATATTCAATTTGTATTATGGTATAATAGATGTAAACAGTTTCAGTATTTTCTAATTCTCCATCACCAAATTTTAGGTTACTTCATCACTAAGAAACTAAGTTAAAAGACTATTACTTAATGACACATATTCCATATACATTTGAAATAATTCAAATTATCTAATGAGTCTCGATAGTATATTTATCCACCATATTCATATTGTATTATGGTATAATAGATGTAAACAATTTCAATATTTTTCTTCTTCTCCATCACCAAATTTTAGGTTACTTCATCACTAAGAAACTTAGTTAAAAGACTATTACTTAATGACACATATTCCATATACATTTGAAATAATTAAAATTATCTAATGAGTCTCGATAGTATATTTATCCACCATATTCATATTGTATTATCGTACAATAGATGTAAACAATTTCAATATTTTTCTTCTTCTCCATCACCAAATTTTAGGTTACTTCATCACTAAGAAACTAAGTTAAGAGACTATTACTTAATGACACATATTCCATATACATTTGAAATAATTCAAATTATCTAATGAGTCTCGATATTAAATTTACTCACCATATTCATATTGTATTATGGTATAATAGATGTAAACAGTTTCAGTATTTTCTAATTCTCCATCACCAAATCTTAGGTTACTTCATCACTAAGAAACTAAGTTAAAAGACTATTACCTAATGACACATATTCCATATACATTTGATATAATTCAAATTATCTAATGAGTCTCGATAGTATATTTATCCACCATATTCATATTGTATTATGGTATAATAGATGTAAACAATTTCAATATTTTTCTTCTTCTCCATCACATAATTTTAGGTTACTTCATCACTAAGAAACTAAGTTAAAAGACTATTACTTAATGACACATATTCCATATACATTTGGAATAATTCAAATTATCTAATGACTCTCGATAGTATATTTATTCACCATATTCATATTGTATTATGGTATAATAGATGTAAACAGTTTCAGTATTTTCTAATTCTCCATCACCAAATCTTAGGTTACTTCATCACTAAGAAACTAAGTTAAAAGACTATTACCTAATGACATATACATTTGAAATAATTCAAATTCTCTAATGAGTCTCGATAGTATATTTATCCACCATATTCATATTGTATTATGGTATAATAGATGTAAACAATTTTAGTATTTTCCAATTCTTCATCACCAAATTTTAGGTTACTTCATAACTAAGAAACTAAGTTAAAAGACTATTACTTAATGACACATATTCCATATACATTTTAAATAATTCAAATTATGTAATGACTCTCGATAGTATATTTATCCACCATATTCATATTGTATTATCGTATAATAGATTTAACAATTTCAATATTTTTCTTCTTCTCCATCACCAAATTTTAGGTTACTTCATCACTAAGAAACCAAGTTAAAAGACTATTACTTAATGACACATATTCCATATACATTTGAAATAATTCAAATTATCTAATGAGTCTCAATAGTATATTTATCCACCATATTCATATTGTATTATGGTATAATAGATGTAAACAATTTCAATATTTTTCTTCTTCTCTATCACCAACTTTTAGGTTACTTCATCACTAAGAAACTAAGTTAAAAGACTATTACTTAATGACACATATTCCATATACATTTGAAATAATTCAAATTGTCTAATGAGTCTCGATAGTATATTTATCCACCATATTCATATTGTATTATGGTATAATAGATGTAAACAATTTCAATATTTTTCATCTTCTCCATCACCAAATTTTAGGTTACTTCATCACTAAGAAACTAAGTTAAAAGACTATTACTTAATGACACATATTCCATATACATTTGAAATAATTCAAATTATCTAATGAGTCTCGATAGTATATTTATTCACCATATTCATATTGTATTGTGGTATAATAGATGTAAACAGTATCAGTATTTTCTAATTCTCCATCACCAAATTTTAGGTTACTTCATCACTAAGAAACTAAGTTAAAAGACTATTACTTAATGACACATATTCCATATAAATTTGAAATAATTCAAATTATCAAATTAGTCTCGATAGTATATTTATCCACCATATTCATATTGTATTATGGTATAATAGATGTAAACAATTTTAGTATTTTCCAATTATCCATCACCAAATTTTAGGTTACTTCATCACTAAGAAACTAAGTTAAAAGACTATTACTTAATGACACATATTCCATATACATTTGAAATAATTCAAATTATCTAATGAGTCTCGATAGTATATTTATTTACCATATTCATATTGTGTTATGGTATAATAGATGTAAACAGTTTCAGTATTTTCTAATTCTCCATCACGAAATCTTAGGCTACTTCATCACTAAGAAACTAAGTTAAAAGACTATTACTTAATGACACATATTCCATATACATTTGAAATAATTCAAATTATCTAAATAGTCTCGATAGTATATTTATCCACCATATTCATATTGTATTATGGTATAATAGATTTACACAATTTTAGTATTTTCCAATTCTCCATCACCAAATTTTAGGTTACTTCATCACTAAGAAACTAAGTTAAAAGACTATTACTTAATGACACATATTCCATATACATTTGAAATAATTCAAATTATCTAATGACTCTCGATAGTATATTTATCCACCATATTCATATTGTATTATCGTATAATAGATGTAAACACTTTCAATATTTTTCTTCTTCTCCATCACCAAATTTTAGGTTAATTCATCACTAAAAAACTAAGTTAAAAGACTATTACTTAATGACACATATTCCATATACATTTGAAATAATTCAAATTATCTAATGAGTCTCGATAGTTTAGTTATCCACCATATTCAATTTGTATTATGGTATAATAGATGTAAACAGTTTCAGTATTTTCTAATTCTCCATCACCAAATTTTAGGTTACTTCATCACTAAGAAACTAAGTTAAAAGACTATTACTTAATGACACATAATCCATATACATTTGAAATAATTCAAATTATCTAATGAGTCTCGATAGTATATTTATTCACCATATTCATATTGTATTATGGTATAATAAATGTAAACAGTTTCAGTATTTTCTAATTCTCCATCACCAAATTTTAAGTTACTTCATCACTAAGAAACCAAGTTAAAAGACTATTACTTAATTTCACATATTCCATATACATTTGAATTAATTAAAATTATCTAATGAGTCTCGATAGTATATTTATCCACCATATTCATATTGTATTATCGTACAATAGATGTAAACAATTTCAATATTTTTCTTCTTCTCCATCACCAAATTTTAGGTTACTTCATCACTAAGAAACTAAGTTAAGAGACTATTACTTAATGACACATATTCCATATACATTTGAAATAATTCAAATTATCTAATGAGTCTCGATAGTATATTTATTCACCATATTCATATTGTATTATGGTATAATAGATGTAAACAGTTTTAGTATTTTCTAATTCTCCATCACCAAATTTTAGGTTACTTCATCACTAAGAAACTAAGTTAAAAGACTATTACTTAATGACACATATTCCATATACATTTGAAATAATTCAAATTATCTAATGAGTCTCGATAGTATATTTATCCACCATATTCATATTGTATTATCGTACAATAGATGTAAACAATTTCAATATTTTTCTTCTTCTCCATCACCAAATTTTAGGTTACTTCATCACTAAGAAACTAAGTTAAGTGACTTTTACTTAATGACACATGTTCCATATACATTTGAAATAATTCAAATTATCTAATGAGTCTCGATAGTATATTTATTCACCATATTCATATTGTATTACGGTATAATAGATGTAAACAGTTTCAGTATTTTCTAATTCTCCATCACCAAATCTTAGGTTAATTCATCACTAAGAAACTAAGTTAAAAGACTATTACTTAATGACACATATTCCATATACATTTGAAATAATTCAAATTATCTAATGAGTCTCGATAGTATATTTATTCACAATATTCATATTGTATTATGGTATAATAGATGTAAACAGTTTCCGTATTTTCTAATTATCCATTACCAAATTTTAGGTTACTTCATCACTAAGAAACCAAGTTAAAAGACTATTACTTAATGACACATATTCCATATACATTTGAAATAATTCAAATTATCTAATGAGTCTCGATAGTATATTTATCCACCATATTCATATTGTATTATGGTATAATAGATGTAAACAATTTCTAATTTTTCTTCTTCTCTATCACCAAATTTTAGGTTACTTCATCACTAAGAAACTAAGTTAAAAGACTATTACTTAATGACACATATTCCATATACATTTGAAATAATTCGAATTATATAATGAGTCTCGATAGTATATTTATCCACCATATTCATATTGTATTATGGTATAATAGATGTAAACAATTTTAGTATTTTCCAATTCTCCATCACCAAATTTTAGGTTACTTCATCACTAAGAAACTATGTTAAAAGACTATTACTTAATGACACATATTCCGTATACATTTGAAATAATTCAAATTATCTAATGAGTCTCGATAGTATATTTATCCACCATATTCATATTGTATTATGGTATAATAGATGTAAACAATTTCAGTATTTTCCAATTCTCCATCACCAAATTTTAGGTTACTTCATCACTAAGAAACTATGTTAAAAGACTATTACTTAATGACACATATTCCATATACATTTGAAATAATTCAAATTATCTAATGAGTCTCGATAGTATATTTAACCACCATATTCATATTGTATTATGGTATAATAGATGTAAACAATTTCAATATTTTTCATCTTCTCCATCACCAAATTTTTAGGTTACTTCATCACTAAGAAACTAAGTTAAAAGACTATTACTTAATGACACATATTCCATATACATTTGAAATAATTCAAATTATCTAATGAGTCTCGATAGTATATTTATTCACCATATTTATATTGTATTACGGTATAATAGATGTAAACAGTTTCAGTATTTTCTAATTCTCCATCACCAAATCTTAGGTTAATTCATCACTAAGAAACTAAGTTAAAAGACTATTTCTTAATGACACATATTCCATATACATTTGAAATAATTCAAATTATCTAATGAGTCTCGATAGTATATTTATTCACAATATTCATATTGTATTATGGTATAATAGATGTAAACAGTTTCCGTATTTTCTAATTCTCCATCACCAAATTTTAGGTTACTTCATCACTAAGAAACCAAGTTAAAAGACTATTACTTAATGACACATATTCCATATACATTTGAAATAATTCAAATTATCTAATGAGTCTCGATAGTATATTTATCCACCATATTCATATTGTATTATGGTATAATAGATGTAAACAATTTCAAAATTTTTCTTCTTCTCTATCACCAAATTTTAGGTTACTTCATCACTAAGAAACTAAGTTAAAAGACTATTACTTAATGACACATATTCCATATACATTTGAAATAATTCGAATTATATAATGAGTCTTGATAGTATATTTATCCACCATATTCATATTGTATTATGGTATAATAGATGTAAACAATTTTAGTATTTTCCAATTCTCCATCACCAAATTTTAGGTTACTTCATCACTAAGAAACTATGTTAAAAGACTATTACTTAATGACACATATTCCGTATACATTTGAAATAATTCAAATTATCTAATGAGTCTCGATAGTATATTTGTCCACCATATTCATATTGTATTATGGTATAATAGATGTAAACAATTTCAATATTTTTCATCTTCTCCATCACCAAATTTTAGGTTACTTCATCACTAAGAAACTAAGTTAAAAGACTATTACTTAATGACACATATTCCATATACATTTGAAATAATTCAAATTATCTAATGAGTCTCGATAGTATATTTATTCACCATATTCATATTGTATTACGGTATAATAGATGAAAACAGTTTCAGTATTTTCTAATTCTCCATCACCAAATCTTAGGTTACTTCATCACTAAGAAACTAAGTTAAAAGACTATTACTTAATGACACATATTCCATATACATTTGAAATAATTCAAATTATCTAATGAGTCTCGATAGTATATTTATTCACCATATTCATATTGTATTATGGTATAATAGATGTAAACAATTTAAGTATTTTCCAATTCCTCATCACCAAATTTAGGTTACTTCATCACTAAGAAACCGAGTTAAAAGACTATTACTTAATGACACATATTCCATATATATTTGAAATAATTCAAATTATCTAATGAGTCTCGAAAGTATATTTATCCACCATATTCATATTGTATTATCGAATAATAGATGTAAACAATTTCAATATTTTTCTTATTCTTCATCACCAAATTTTAGGTTACTTCATCACTAAGAAACTAAGTTAAGAGACTATTACTTAAGGACACATATTCCATATACATTTGAAATAATTCAAATTATCTAATGAGTCTCGATAGTATATTTATTCACCATATTCATATTGTATTATGGTATAATAGATGTAAACAGTTTCAGTATTTTCTAATTCTCCATCACCAAATCTTAGGTTACTTCTTCACTAAGAAACTAAGTTAAAAGACTATTACTTAATGACACATATTCCATATATATTTAAACAAATACAAATTATCTAATGAGTCTCGATAGTATATTTATCCACCATATTCATATTGTATTATGGTATAATAGATGTAAACAGTTTCAGTATTTTCTAATTCTCCATCACCAAATTTTAGGCTACTTCATCACTAAGAAACTAAGTTAAAAGACTATTACTTAATGACACATATTCCATATACATTTGAAATAATTCAAATTATCTAATGAGTCTCAATAGGTATATTTATCCACCATATTCATATTGTATTATGGTATAATAGATGTAAACAATTTCAATATTTTTCTTCTTCTCCATCACCAAATTTTAGGTTACTTCATCACTAAGAAACTAAGTTAAAAGACTATTACTTAATGACACATATTCCATATACATTTGAAATAATTCAAATTATCTAATGACTCTTGATAGTATATTTATCCACCATATTCATATTGTATTATCGTATAATAGATGTAAACAATTTCAATATCTTTCTTCTTCTCCATCACCAAATTTTAGGTTACTTCATCACTAAGAAACCAAGTTAAAAGACTATTACTTAATGACACATATTCCATATACATTTGAAATAATTCAAATTATCTAATGAGTATCAATAGTATATTTAACCACCATATTCATATTGTATTATGGTATAATAGATGTAAACAATTTCAATATTTTTCTTCTTCTCTATCACCAAATTTTAGGTTACTTCATCACTAAGAAACTAAGTTAAAAGACTATTACTTAATGACACATATTCCATATACATTTGAAATAATTCAAATTATCTAATGAGTCTCGATAGTATATTTATCAACCATATTCATATTGTATTATGGTATAATAGATGTAAACAATTTCAGTATTTTTCTTCTTCTCCATCACATAATTTTAGGTTACTTCATCACTAAGAAACTAAGTTAAAAGACTATTACTTAATGACACATATTCCATATACATTTTAAATAATTCAAATTATCTAATGAGTCTCGATAGTATATTTATCCACCATATTCATATTGTATTATCGTATAATTGATGTAAACAATTTCAATATTTTTCTTCTTCTCCATCACCAAATTTTAGGTTACTTCATCACTAAGAAACTAAGTTAAAAGACTATTACTTAATGACACATATTCCATATACATTTGTAATAATTCAAATTATCTAATGACTCTCGATAGTATATTTATCCACCATATTCATATTGTATTATCGTATAATATATGTAAACAATTTCAATATTTTTCTTCTTCTCCATCACCAAATTTTAGGTTACTTCTTCACTAAGAAACCAAGTTAAAAGACTATTACTTAATGACACATATTCCATATACATTTGAAATAATTCAAATTATCTAATGAGTATCAATAGTATATTTATCCACCATATTCATATTGTATTATGGTATAATATATGTAAACAATTTCAATATTTTTCTTCTTCTCTATCACCAAATTTTAGGTTACTTCATCACTAAGAAACTAAGTTAAAAGACTATTACTTAATGACACATATTCCATATACATTTGAAATAATTCAAATTATCTAATGAGTCTCTATAGTATATTTATCAACCATATTCATATTGTATTATGGTATAATAGATGTAAACAATTTCAGTATTTTTCTTCTTCTCCATCACATAATTTTAGGTTACTTCATCACTAAGAAACTAAGTTAAAAGACTATTACTTAATGACACATATTCCATATACATTTTAAATTATTCAAATTATCTAATGAGTCTCGATAGTATATTTATCCACCATATTCATATTGTATTATCGTATAATTGATGTAAACAATTTCAATATTTTTCTTCTTCTCCATCACCAAATTTTAGGTTACTTCATCACTAAGAAACTAAGTTAAAAGACTATTACTTAATGACACATATTCCATATACATTTGAAATAATTCAAATTATCTAATGAGTCTCGATAGTATATTTATTCACCATACTCATATTGTATTACGGTATAATAGATGTAAACAATTTCAGTATTTTCTTTCTTCTCCATCACCAAATTTTAGGTTACTTCTTCACTAAGAAACTAAGTTAAAAGACTATTACTTAATGACACATATTCCATGTACATTTGAAATAATTCAAATTATCTAATGAGTCTCGATAGTATATTTATCCACCATATTCATATTGTATTATCGTATTATAGATGTAAACAATTTCAATATTTTTCTTCTTCTCCATCACTAAATCTTAGGTTACTTCATCACTAAGAAACTAAGTTAAAAAACTATTACTTAATGACACGTATTCCATATACATTTGAAATAATTCAAATTATCTAATGAGTATTGATAGTATATTTATCCACCATATTCATATTGTATTATGGTATAATAGATGTAAACTGTTTCAGTATTTTCTAATTCTCCATCACCAAATCTTAGGTTACTTCATCACTAAGAAACTAAGTTAAAAGCCTATTACTTAATGAAACATATTCCATATACATTTGAAATAATTCAAATTATCTAATGAGTCTCGATAGTATATTTATCCACCATATTCATATTTTATTATCGTATTATAGATGTAAACAATTTTAATATGTTTCTTCTTCTCCATCACTAAATCTTAGGTTACTTCATCACTAAGAAACTAAGTTAAAAAACTATTACATAATGACACATATTCCATATACATTTGAAATAATTCAAATTATCTAATGAGCATTGATAGTATATTTATCCACATATTCATATTGTATTAAGGTATAATAGATGTAAACTGTTTCAGTATTTTCTAATTCTCCATCACCAAATCTTAGGTTACTTCATCACTAAGAAACTAAGTTAAAAGACTATTACTTAATGGAACATATTCCATATACATTTGAAATAATTCAAATTATCTAATGAGTCTCGATAGTATATTTATCCACCATATTCATATTGTATTATCGTATTATAGATGTAAACAATTTCAATATTTTTCTTCTTCTCCATCACTAAATCTTAGGTTACTTCATCACTAAGAAACTAAGTTAAAAAACTATTACATAATGACACATATTCCATATACATTTGAAATAATTCAAATTATCTAATGAGCATAGATAGTATATTTATCCACCATATTCATATTGTATTAAGGTATAATAGATGTAAACTGTTTCAGTATTTTCTAATTCTCCATCACCAAATCTTAGGTTACTTCATCACTAAGAAACTAAGTTAAAAGACTATTACTTAATGACACATATTCCATATACATTTGAAATAATTCAAATTATCTAATGAGTCTCGATAGTATATTTATCCACCATATTCATATTGTATTATGGTATAATAGATGTAAACAATTTCAGTATTTTCTAATTCTCCATCACCAAATCTTAGGTTACTTCATCACTAAGAAACCAAGTTAAAATACTATTACTTAATGACACATATTCCATATACATTTGAAATTATTCAAAATATCTAATGAGTCTTGATAGTATATTTATCCACCATATTCATATTGTATTATCGTATAATAGATGTAAACAATTTCAATATTTTTCTTCTTCTCCATCACCAAATTTTAGGTTACTTCATCACTACGAAACTAAGTTAAAAGACTATTACTTAATGACACATATTCCATATACATTTGAATAAATTAAAATTATCTAATAAGTCTCGATTGTATATTTATTAACCATATTCATATTGTATTATGGTATAATAGATGTAAACAATTTCAGTATTTTCTAATTCTCCATCACCAAATCTTAGGTTACTTCATCACTAAGAAACTAATTAAAAGTTATTACTTAATGACACATATTCTATATACATTTGAAATAATTCAAATTATCTAATGAGTCTCGATAGTATATTTATCCACCATATTCATATTGTATTATGGTATAATAGATGTAAACAATTTCAGTATTTTCTAATTCTCCGTCACCAAATTTTAGGTTACTTCATCACTAAGAAACTAAGTTAAAAGACTATTACTTAATGACACATATTCCATATACATTGAAATAATTCAAATTATCTAATGAGTCTCGATAGTATATTTATTCACCATATTCATATTGTATTATGGTATAATACATGTAAACAGTTTCAGTATTTTCTAATTCTCCATCACCAAATCTTAGGTTACTTCATCACTAAGAAACTAAGTTAGAAGACTATTACTTAATGACACATATTCCATATACATTTGAAATAATTCAAATTATCTAATGAGTCTCGATATTATATTTATTCACCATATTCATATTGTATTATGGTTTAATAGATGTAAAAAGTTTCAATATTTTATAATTCTCCTTCACCAAATCTTAGGTTACTTCATCACTAAGAAACTAAGTTAAAAGACTATTACTTAATGACACATATTCCATATACATTTGAAATAATTCAAATTATCTAATGAGTCTCGATGGTATATTTATCCACCATATTCATATTGTATTATGGTATAATAGATGTAAACAGTTTCAGTAATTTCTAATTCTCCATCACCAAATTTTAAGTTACTTCATCACTAAGAAACTAAGTTAAAAGACTTTTACTTAATGACACATATTCCATATACATTTGAAAAAGTTCAAATTATCTAATAAGTCTCGATAGTATATTTATTCACCATATTCATATTGTATTATGGAATAATAGATGTAAACAGTTTCCGTATTTTCTAATTCTCCATCACCAAATTTTAGGTTACTTCATCACTAAGAAACTAAGTTAAAAGACTATTACTTAATGACACATATTCCATATACATTAGAAATAATTCAAATTATCTAATGAGTCTCGATAGTATATTTTTTCACCATATTCATATTGTATTATGGTATAATAGATGTAAACAGTTTCAGTATTTTCTAATTCTCCATCACCAAATTTTAGGTTACTTCATCACTAAGAAACCAAGTTAAAAGACTATTACTTAATGACACATATTCCATATACATTTGAAATAATTCAAATTATCTAATGAGTCTCGATAGTATATTTATTCACCATATCCATATTGTATTATGGTATAATACATGTAAACAGTTTCAGTATTTTCTAATTCTCCATCACCAAATCTTAGGTTACTTCATCACTAAGAAACTAAGTTAAAAGACTATTACTTAATGACACATATTCCATATACATTTGAAATAATTCATATTATCTAATGAGTCTCGATAGTATATTTATTCACCATATTCATATTGTATTATGGTATAATAGATGTAAATAGTTTCAGTATTTTCTAATTCTCCATCACCAAATTTTAGGTTACTTCATCACTAAGAAACCAAGTTAAAAGACTATTACTTAATGACACATATTCCATATACATTTGAAATAATTCAAAATATCTAATGAGTCTTGATAGTATATTTATCCAACATATTCATATTGTATTATCGTATAATAGATGTAAACAATTTCAATATTTTTCTTCTTCTCCATCACCAAATTTTAGGTTACTTCATCACTAAGAAACTAAGTTAAAAGACTATTACTTAATGACACATATTCCATATACATTTGAAATAATTCAAATTATCTAATGAGTCTCGATAGTATATTTATCCACCATATTCATATTGTATTATGGTATAATAGATGTAAAATATTTTAGTATTTTCTTTCTTCTCCATCACCAAATTTTAGGTTACTTCTTCACTAAGAAACTAAGTTAAAAGACTATTACTTAATGACACATATTCCATATACATTTGAAATAATTCAAATTATATAATATGTCTCGATAGTATATTTATTCACCATATTCATATTGTATTATGGTATAATACATGTAAACAGTTTCAGTATTTTCTAATTCTCCATCACCAAATTTTAGGTTATTTCATCAAAGACTTTTACTTAATGACACATATTCCATATACATTTTAAATAATTCAAATTATCTAATGAGTCTCGATAGTATATTTATTCACCATATTCATATTGTATTATGGAATAATAGATGTAAACAGTTTCCGTATTTTCTAATTCTCCATCACCAAATTTTAGGTTACTTCATCACTAAGAAACCAAGTTAAAGACTATTACTTAATGACACATATTCCATATACATTTGAAATAATTCAAATTATCTAATGAGTCTCGATAGTATATTTATCCACCATATTCATATTGTATTATGGTATAATAGATGTAAACAATTTTAGTATTTTCTTTCTTCTCCATCACCAAATTTTAGGTTACTTCTTCACTAAGAAACTAAGTTAAAAGACTATACTTAATGACACATATTCCATATACATTTGAAAAAGTTCAAATTATCTAATGAGTCTCGATAGTATATTTATTCACCATATTCATATTGTATTATGGAATAATAGATGTAAACAGTTTCCGTATTTTCTAATTCTCCATCACCAAATTTTAGGTTACTTCATCACTAAGAAACTAAGTTAAAAGACTATTACTTAATGACACATATTCCATATACATTAGAAATAATTCAAATTATCTAATGAGTCTCGATAGTATATTTATTCACCATATTCATATTGTATTATGGTATAATAGATGTAAACAGTTTCAGTATTTTCTAATTCTCCATCACCAAATTTTAGGTTACTTCATCACTAAGAAACCAAGTTAAAAGACTATACTTAATGACACATATTCCATATACATTTGAAATAATTCAAAATATCTAATGAGTCTTGATAGTATATTTATCCACCATATTCATATTGTATTATCGTATAATAGATGTAAACAATTTTAATATTTTTCTTCTTCTCCATCACCAAATTTTAGTTACTTCATCACTAAGAAACTAAGTTAAAAGACTATTACTTCATGACACATATTCCATATACATTTGAAATAATTCATATTATCTAATGAGTCTCGATAGTATATTTATTCACCATATTCATATTGTATTATGGTATAATAGATGTAAACAGTTTCAGTATTTTCTAATTCTCCATCACCAAATTTTAGGTTACTTCATCACTAAGAAACCAAGTTAAAAGACTATTACTTAATGACACATATTCCATATACATTTGAAATAATTCAAAATATCTAATGAGTCTTGATAGTATATTTATCCACCATATTCATATTGTATTATCGTATAATAGATGTAAACAATTTCAATATTTTTCTTCTTCTCCATCACCAAATTTTAGGTTTCTTCTTCACTAAGAAACTAAGTTAAAAGACTATTACTTAATGACACATATTCCATATACATTTGAAATAATTCAAATTATCTAATGAGTCTCGATAGTATATTTATCCACCATATTCATATTGTATTATGGTATAATAGATGTAAACAATTTTAGTATTTTCTTTCTTCTCCATCACCAAATTTTAGGTTACTTCTTCACTAAGAAACTAAGTTAAAAGACTATTACTTAATGACACATATTCCATATACATTTGAAATAATTCAAATTATATAATGAGTCTCGATAGTATATTTATTCACCATATTCATATTGTATTATGGTATAATACATGTAAACAGTTTCAGTATTTTCTAATTCTCCATCACCAAATTTTATGTTACTTCATCACTAAGAAACTAAGTTAAAAGACTTTTACTTAATGACACATATTCCATATACATTTTAAATAATTCAAATTATCTAATGAGTCTCGATAGTATATTTATTCACCATATTCATATTGTATTATGGAATAATAGATGTAAACAGTTTCCGTATTTTCTAATTCTCCATCACCAAATTTTAGGTTACTTCATCACTAAGAAACCAAGTTAAAAGGACTATTACTTAATGACACATATTCCATATACATTTGAAATAATTCAAATTATCTAATGAGTCTCGATAGTATATTTATCCACCATATTCATATTGTATTATGGTATAATAGATGTAAACAATTTTAGTATTTTCTTTCTTCTCCATCACCAAATTTTAGGTTACTTCTTCACTAAGAAACTAAGTTAAAAGACTATTACTTAATGACACATATTCCATATACATTTGAAATAATTCAAATTATCTAATGAGTCTCGATAGTATATTTATTCACCATATCCATATTGTATTATGGTATAATACATGTAAACAGTTTCAGTATTTTCTAATTCTCCATCACCAAATCTTAGGTTACTTCATCACTAAGAAACTAAGTTAAAAGACTATTACTTAATGACACATATCCATATAAATTTGAAATAATTCATATTATCTAATGAGTCTCGATAGTATATTTATTCACCATATTCATATTGTATTATGGTATAATAGATGTAAATAGTTTCAGTATTTTCTAATTCTCCATCACCAAATTTTAGGTTACTTCATCACTAAGAAACCAAGTTAAAAAACTATTACTTAATGACACATATTCCATATACATTTGAAATAATTCAAAATATCTAATGAGTCTTGATAGTATATTTATCCACCATATCATATTGTATTATCGTATAATAGATGTAAACAATTTCAATATTTTTCTTCTTCTCCATCACCAAATTTTAGGTTACTTCATCACTAAGAAACTAAGTTAAAAGACTATTACTTAATGACACATATTCCATATACATTTGAAATAATTCAAATTATCTAACGAGTCTCGATAGTATATTTATCCACCATATTCATATTGTATTATGGTATAATAGATGTAAAATATTTTAGTATTTTCTTTCTTCTCCATCACCAAATTTTAGGTTACTTCTTCACTAAGAAACTAAGTTAAAAGACTATTACTTAATGACACATATTCCATATACATTTGAAATAATTCAAATTATATAATGAGTCTCGATAGTATATTTATTCACCATATTCATATTGTATTATGGTATAATACATGTAACAGTTTCAGTATTTTCTAATTCTCCATCACCAAATTTTAGGTTACTTCATCACTAAGAAACTAAGTTAAAAGACTTTTACTTAATGACACATATTCCATATACATTTTAAATAATTCAAATTATCTAATGAGTCTCTATAGTATATTTATTCACCATATTCATATTGTATTATGGAATAATAGATGTAAACAGTTTCCGTATTTTCTAATTCTCCATCACCAAATTTAAGTTACTTCATCACTAAGAAACCAAGTTAAAAGACTATTACTTAATGACACATATTCCATATACATTTGAAATAATTCAAATTATCTAATGAGTCTCGATAGTATATTTATCCACCATATTCATATTGTATTATGGTATAATAGATGTAAACAATTTTAGTATTTTCTTTCTTCTCCATCACCAATTTTAGGTTACTTCTTCACTAAGAAACTAAGTTAAAAGACTATTACTTAATGACACATATTCCATATACATTTGAAATAATTCAAATTATCTAATGAGTCTCGATAGTATATTTATTCACCATATTCATATTGTATTATGGTATAATACATGTAAACAGTTTCAGTATTTTCTAATTCTCCATCACCAAATCTTAGGTTACTTCATCACTAAGAAACTAAGTTAAAAGACTATTACTTAATGACACATATTCCATATACATTTGAAATAATTCATATTATCTAATGAGTCTCGATAGTAAATTTATTCACCATATTCATATTGTATTATGGTATAATAGATGTAAATAGTTTCAGTATTTTCTAATTCTCCATCACCAAATTTTAGGTTACTTCATCACTAAGAAACCAAGTTAAAAGACTATTACTTAATGACACATATTCCATATACATTTGAAATAATTCAAAATATCTAATGAGTCTTGATAGTATATTTATCCACCATATTCATATTGTATTATCGTATAATAGATGTAAACAATTTCAATATTTTTCTTCTTCTCCATCACCAAATTTTAGGTTACTTCATCACTAAGAAACTAAGTTAAAAGACTATTACTTAATGACACATATTCCATATACATTTGAAATAATTCAAATTATCTAATGAGTCTCGATAGTATATTTATCCACCATATTCATATTGTATTATGGTATAATAGATGTAAACAATTTTAGTATTTTCTTTCTTCTCCATCACCAAATTTTAGGTTACTTCTTCACTAAGAAACTAAGTTAAAAGACTATTACTTAATGACACATATTCCATATACATTTGAAATAATTCAAATTATATAATGAGTCTTGATAGTATATTTATTCACCATATTCATATTGTATTATGGTATAATACATGTAAATAGTTTCAGTATTTTCTAATTCTCCATCACCAAATTTTAGGTTACTTCATCACTAAGAAACTAAGTTAAAAGACTTTTACTTAATGACACATATTCCATATACATTTTAAATAATTCAAATTATCTAATGAGTCTCGATAGTATATTTATTCACCATATTCATATTGTATTATGGAATAATAGATGTAAACAGTTTCCGTATTTTCTAATTCTCCATCACAAAATTTTAGGTTACTTCATCACTAAGAAACCAAGTTAAAAGACTATTACTTAATGACACATATTCCATATACATTTGAAATAATTCAAATTATCTAATGAGTCTCGATAGTATATTTATCCACTATATTCATATTGTATTATGGTATAATAGATGTAAACAATTTTAGTATTTTCTTTCTTCTCCATCACCAAATTTTAGGTTACTTCTTCACTAAGAAACTAAGTTAAAAGACTATTACTTAATGACACATATTCCATATACATTTGAAATAATTCAAATTATCTAATGAGTCTCGATAGTATATTTATTCACCATATTCATATTGTATTATGGTATAATACATGTAAACAGTTTCAGTATTTTCTAATTCTCCATCACCAAATCCTAGGTTACTTCATCACTAAGAAACTAAGTTAAAAGACTATTACTTAATGACACATATTCCATATACATTTGAAATAATTCAAAATATCTAATGAGTCTTGATAGTATATTTATCCACCATATTCATATTGTATTATGGAATAATAGATGTAAACAGTTTCCGTATTTTCTAATTCTCCATCACCAAATTTTAGGTTACTTCATCACTAAGAAACCAAGTTAAAAGACTATTACTTAATGACACATATTCCATATACATTTGAAATAATTCAAATTATGTAATGAGTCTTGATAGTATATTTATTCACCATATTCATATTGTATTATGGTATAATACATGTAAATAGTTTCAGTATTTTCTAATTCTCCATCACCAAATTTTAGGTTACTTCATCACTAAGAAACTAAGTTAAAAGACTTTTACTTAATGACACATATTCCATATACATTTTAAATAATTCAAATAATCTAATGAGTCTCGATAGTATATTTATTCACCATATTCATATTGTATTATGGAATAATAGATGTAAACAGTTTCCGTATTTTCTAATTCTCCATCACCAAATTTTAGGTTACTTCATCACTAAGAAACCAAGTTAAAAGACTATTACTTAATGACACATATTCCATATACATTTGAAATAATTCAAATTATCTAATGAGTCTCGATAGTATATTTATCCACTATATTCATATTGTATTATGGTATAATAGATGTAAACAATTTTAGTATTTTCTTTCTTCTCCATCACCAAATTTTAGGTTACTTCTTCACTAAGAAACTAAGTTAAAAGACTATTACTTAATGACACATATTCCATATACATTTGAAATAATTCAAATTATCTAATGAGTCTCGATAGTATATTTATTCACCATTTTCATATTGTATTATGGTATAATACATGTAAACAATTTCAGTATTTTCTAATTCTCCATCACCAAATCCTAGGTTACTTCATCACTAAGAAACTAAGTTAAAAGACTATTACTTAATGACACATATTCCATATACATTTGAAATAATTCAAAATATCTAATGAGTCTTGATAGTATATTTATCCACCATATTCATATTGTATTATCGTATAATAGATGTAAACAATTTCACTATTTTTCTTCTTCTCCATCACACAATTTTAGGTTACTTCATCACTAAGAAACTAAGTTAAAAGACTATTACTTAATGACACATATTCCATATACATTTGAAATAATTCAAATTATCTAATGAATCTCGATAGTATATTTATTCACCATATTCATATTGTAGTATGGTATAATATATGTAAACAGTTTCAGTATTTTCTAATTCTCCATCACCAAATCTTAGGTTACTTCATCACTAAGAAACTAAGTTAAAAGACAATTACTTAATGACACATATTCCATATACATTTGAAATAATTCAAATTATCTAATGAGTCTCGATAGTATATTTATTCACCATATTCATATTGTATTATGGTATAATAGATGTAAACAGTTTCAGTATTTTCTAATTCTCCATCACCAAATCTTAGGTTACTTAATCACTAAGAAACTAAGTTAAAAGACTATTACTTAATGACACATATTTCATATACATTTGAAATAATTCAAATTATCTAATGAGTCTCGATAGTATATTTATCCACCATATTCATATTGTATTATGGTATAATAGATGTAAACAATTTCAGTATTTTCTAATTCTCCATCACCAAATTTTAGGTTACTTCATCACTAAGAAACTAAGTTAAAAGACTATTACTTAATGACACATATTTCATATACATTTGAAATAATTCAAATTATCTAATGTGTCTAGATAGTATATTTATTCACCATATTCATATTGTATTATGGTATAATAGATGTAAACAATTTCAGTATTTTCTTTCTTCTCCATCACCAAATTTTAGGTTACTTCTTCACTAAGAAACAAAGTTAAAAGACTATTACTTAATGACACATATTCCATATACATTTGAAATAATTCAAATTATCTAATGAATCTCGATAGTATATTTATTCACCATATTCATATTGTATTATGGTATAATAGATGTAAACAATTTAAGTATTTTCTAATTCTCCATCACCAAATCTTAGGTTACTTCATCACTAAGAAACTAAGTTAAAAGACTATTACTTAATGACACATAATCCTTATACATTTAAAAAAATACAAATTATCTAATGAGTCTCGATAGTATACTTATCCACCATATTCATATTGTATTATGGTATAATAGATGTAAATAGTTTCAGTATTATCTAATTTTCCATCACCAAATTTTAGGTTACTTCATCACTAAGAAACCAAGTTAAAAGACTATTACTTAATGACACATATTCCATATACATTTGAAATAATTCAAATTATCTAATGAGTCTCGATAGTATATTTATTCACCATATTCATATTGTATTATGGTATAATACATGTAAACAGTTTCATTATTTTCTAATTCTCCATCACCAAATCTTAGGTTACTTCATCACTAAGAAACAAAGTTAAAAGACTATTACTTAATGACACATATTCCATATACATTTGAAATAATTCAAATTATCTAATGAGTCTTGATAGTATATTTATTCACCATATTCATATTGTATTATGGTATAATAGATGTAAACAGTTTCAATATTTTCTAATTCTCGTTCACCAAATCTTAGGTTACTTCATCACTAAGAAACTAAGTTAAAAGACTATTACTTAATGACACATATTCCATATACATTTGAAATAATTCAAATTATCTAATGAGTCTCGATAGTATATTTATCCACCATATTCATATTGTATTATGTTATAATAGATGTAAACAATTTCAGTATTTTCTAATTCTCCATCTACAAATCTTAGGTTACTTCTTCACTAAGAAACTAAGTTAAAAGACTATTACTTAATGACGCATATTCCACATACATTTGAAATAATTCAAATTATCTAATGAGTCTAGATAGTATATTTATCCACCATATTCATATTGTATTATGGTATAATATATGTAAACAATTTCAGTATTTTCTAAGTCTCCATCGCCAAATCTTAGGTTACTTCATCACTAAGAAACAAAGTTAAAAGACTATTACTTAATGACACATATTGCATATACATTTGAAATAATTCAAATCATCTAATGAGTCTCAATAGTTTATTTATCCACCATATTCATATTGTGTTATGGTATAATAGATGTAAACAATTTCAGTATTTTCTTTCTTCTCCATCACCAAATTTTAGGTTACTTCTTCACTAAGAAACAAAGTTAAAAGACTATTACTTAATGACACATATTCCATATACATTTGAAATAATTAAAATTATCTAATGAGTCTCGATAGTATATTTATTCACCATATTCATATTGTATTATGGTATAATAGATGTAAACAATTTCAATATTTTCTAATTTTCGTTCACCAAATCTTAGGTTACTTCATCACTAAGAAACTAAGTTAAAAGACTTTTACTTAATGACACATATTCCATATACATTTGAAATAATTCAAATTATCTAATGAGTCTCGATAGTATATTTATCCACCATATTCATATTGTATTATGTTATAATAGATGTAAACAATTTCAGTATTTTCTAATTCTCCATCTACAAATCTTAGGTTACTTCATCACTAAGAAACTAAGTTAAAAGACTATTACTTAATGACGCATATTCCACATACATTTGAAATAATTCAAATTATCTAATGAGTCTAGATAGTATATTTATCCACCATATTCATATTGTATTATGGTATAATATATGTAAACAATTTCAGTATTTTCTAAGTCTCCATCGCCAAATCTTAGGTTACTTCATCACTAAGAAACAAAGTTAAAAGACTATTACTTAATGACACATATTGCATATACATTTGAAATAATTCAAATCATCTAATGAGTCTCAATAGTTTATTTATCCACCATATTCATATTGTGTTATGGTATAATAGATGTAAACAATTTCAGTATTTTCTTTCTTCTCCATCACCAAATTTTAGGTTACTTCTTCACTAAGAAACAAAGTTAAAAGACTATTACTTAATGACACATATTCCATATACATTTGAAATAATTAAAATTATCTAATGAGTCTCGATAGTATATTTATTCACCATATTCATATTGTATTATGGTATAATAGATGTAAACAGTTTCAATATTTTCTAATTTCCGTTCACCAAATCTTAGGTTACTTCATCACTAAGAAACTAAGTTAAAAGACTTTTACTTAATGACACATATTCCATATACATTTGAAATAATTCAAATTATCTAATGAGTCTCGATAGTATATTTATCCACCATATTCATATTGTATTATGTTATAATAGATGTAAACAATTTCAGTATTTTCTAATTCTCCATCTACAAATCTTAGGTTACTTCATCACTAAGAAACTAAGTTAAAAGACTATTACTTAATGACGCATATTCCACATACATTTGAAATAATTCAAATTATCTAATGAGTCTAGATAGTATATTTATCCACCATATTCATATTGTATTATGGTATAATATATGTAAACAATTTCAGTATTTTCTAAGTCTCCATCGCCAAATCTTAGGTTACTTCATCACTAAGAAACAAAGTTAAAAGACTATTACTTAATGACACATATTGCATATACATTTGAAATAATTCAAATCATCTAATGAGTCTCAATAGTTTATTTATCCACCATATTCATATTGTATTATGGTATAATAGATGTAAACAATTTCAGTATTTTCTTTCTTCTCCATCACCAAATTTTAGGTTACTTCTTCACTAAGAAACAAAGTTAAAAGACTATTACTTAATGACACATATTCCATATACATTTGAAATAATTAAAATTATCTAATGAGTCTCGATAGTATATTTATTCACCATATTCATATTGTATTATGGTATAATAGATGTAAACAGTTTCAATATTTTCTAATTTTCGTTCACCAAATCTTAGGTTACTTCATCACTAAGAAACTAAGTTAAAAGACTTTTACTTAATAACACATATTCCATATACATTTGAAATAATTCAAATCATCTAATGAGTCTCGATAGTATATTTATTCACCATATTCATATTGTATTATGGTATAATAGATGTAAACAGTTTCAGTATTTTCTAATTCTCCATCACCAAATCTTAGGTTACTTCATCACTAAGAAACTAAGTTAAAAGACTATTACTTAATGACACATATTCCATATACATTTAAAAAAAATACAAATTATCTAATGAGTCTCGATAGTATATTTATCCACCATATTCATATTGTATTATGGTATAATAGATGTAAACTGTTTCAGTATTTTCTAATTGTCCATCACCGAATTTTAGGTTACTTCATCACTAAGAAACCAAGTTAAAAGACTATTACTTAATGACGCATATTCCATATACATTTGAAATAATTCAAATTATCTAATGAGGCTCGATAGTATATTTATTGACCATATTCATATTGTATTATGGTATAATAGATGTAAACAGTTTCAGTATTTTCTAATTCTCCATCACCAAATTTTAGGTTACTTCATCACTAAGAAACCAAGTTAAAAGACTATTACTTAATGACACATATTCCATATACATTTGAAATAATTCAAATTATCTAATGAGTCTCGATAGTATATTTATCCACCATATTCATATTGTATTATCGTATAATAGATGTAAACAATTTAATTATTTTTCTTCTTCTCCATCACCAAATTTTAGGTTACTTCATCACTAAGAAACTAAGTTAAGAGACTATTACTTAATGACACATATTCCATATACATTTAAAAAATTACAAACTATCTAATGAGTCTCGATAGTATATTTATCCACCATATTCATATTGTATTATGGTATAATAGATGTAAATAGTTTCAGTATTTTCTAATTCTCCATCACCAAATTTTAGGTTACTTCATCACTAAGAATCTAAGTTAAAAGACTATTACTTAATGACACATATTCCATATACATTTGAAATAATTCAAATTATCTAATGAGTCTCTATAGTATATTTATTCACGATATTCATATTGTATTATGGTATAATAGATGTAAACAGTTTCAGTATTTTCTATTTCTCCATCACCAAATCCTAGGTTACTTCATCAATAAGAAACTAAGTTAAAAGACTATTACTTAATGACACATATTCCATATACATTTGAAATAATTAAAATTATCTAATGAGTCTCGATAGTATATTTATCCACCATATTCATATTGTATTATGGTATAATAGATGTAAACAATTTCAGTATTTTCCAATTCTCCATCACCAAATTTTAGGTTACTTCATCACTAAGAAACTAAGTTAAAAGACTATTACTTAATGACACATATTCCATATACATTTGAAATAATTCAAATTATCTAATGAGTCTCGATAGTATATTTATCCACCATATTCATATTGTATTATCGTATAATAGATGTAAACAATTTCAATATTTTTCTTCTTCTCCATCACCTAATTTTAGGTTACTTCATCACTAAGACACTAAGTTAAAAGACTATTACTTAATGACACATATTCCATATACATTTGAAATAATTCAAATTATCTAATGAGTCTCGATAGTATATTTATCCACCATATTCATTATTATGGTATAATAGATGTAAACAGTTTCAGTATTTTCTAATTCTCCATCACCGAATTTTAGGTTACTTCATCACTAAGAAACCAAGTTAAAAGACTATTACTTAATGACACATATTCCATATACATTTGAAATAATTCAAATTATCTAATGAGTCTCGATAGTATATTTATTCACCATATTCATATTGTATTATGGTATAATAGATGTAAACAGTTTCAGTATTTTCTAATTCTCCATCACCAAATTTTAGGTTACTTCATCACTAAGAAACCAAGTTAAAAGACTATTACTTAATGACACATATTCCATATACATTTGAAATAATTCAAATTATCTAATGAGTCTCGATAGTATATTTATCCACCATATTCATATTGTATTATCGTATAATAGATGTAAACAATTTAATTATTTTTCTTCTTCTCCATCACCAAATTTTAGGTTACTTCATCACTAAGAAACTAAGTTAAGAGACTATTACTTAATGACACATATTCCATATACATTTAAAAAATTACAAACTATCTAATGAGTCTCGATAGTATATTTATCCACTATATTCATATTGTATTATGGTATAATAGATGTAAATAGTTTCAGTATTTTCTAATTCTCCGTCACCAAATTTTAGGTTACTTCATCACTAAGAAACCAAGTTAAAAGACTATTACTTAAAGACACATATTCCATATACATTTGAAATAATTCAAATTATCTAATGAGTCTCGATAGTATATTTATCCACCATATTCATACTGTATTATCTTATAATAGATGTAAACAATTTAATTATTTTTCTTCTTCCCCATCACCAAATTTTAGGTTACTTCATCACTAAGAAACTAAGTTAAGAGACTATTACTTAATGACACATATTCCATATAAATTTGAAATAATTCAAATTATCTAATGAGTCTCGATAGTATATTTATTCACCATATTCATATTGTACTATGGTATAATAGATGTAAACAGTTTCAGTATTTTCTAATTCTCCATCACCAAATCTTAGGTTACTTCATCACTAAGAAACTAAGTTAAAAGACTATTACTTAATGACACATATTCCATATACATTTAAAAAAATACAAACTATCTAATGAGTCTCAATAGTATATTTATCCACCATATTCATATTGTATTATGGTATAATAGATGTAAACAGTTTCAGTATTTTCTAATTCTCCATCACCAAATTTTAGGTTACTTCATCACTAAGAAACTAAGTTTAAAGACTATTACTTAATGACACATATTCCATATACATTTGAAATAATTCAAATTATCTAATGAGTCTCGATAGTATATTTATCTACCATAATCATATTGTATTATGGTATAATAGATGTAAACAATTTCAATATTTTTCATCTTCTCCATCACCAAATTTTAGGTTACTTCATCACTAAGAAACTAAGTTAAAAGACTATTACTTAATGACACATATTCAATATACATTTGAAATAATTCAAATTATCTAATGAGTCTCGATAGTATATTTATTCACCATATTCATATTTTATTATGGTATAATAGATGTAAACAGTTTCAGTATTTTCTAATTCTCCATCACCAAATCTTAGGTTACTTCATCACTAAGAAACTAAGTTAAAAGACTATTACTTAATGACACATATTCCATATACATTTGAAATAATTCAAATTATCTAATGAGTCTCGATAGTATAATTATTCACCATATTCATATTGTATTATGGTATAATAGATGTAAACAGTTTCCGTATTTTCTAATTCTCCATCACCAAATTTTAGGTTACTTCATCACTAAGAAACCAAGTTAAAAGACTATTACTTAATGACACATATTCCATATACATTTGAAATAATTTAAATTATCTAATGAGTCTCGATAGTATATTTATCCACCGTATTCATATTGTATAATGGTATAATAGATGTAAACAATTTCAATATTTTTCTTCTTCTCTATCACCAAATTTTAGGTTTCTTCATCACTAAGAAACTAAGTTAAAAGACTATTACTTAATGACACATATTCCATATACATTTGAAATAATTCAAATTATCTAATGAGTCTCGATAGTATATTTATCCCCCATATTCATATTGTATTATCGTATAATAGATGTAAACAATTTCAATATTTTTCTTCTTCTCCATCACCAAATTTTCGGTTACTTCATCACTAAGAAACTAATTTAAAAGACTATTACTTAATGACACATATTCCATATACATTTGAAATAATTCAAATTATCTAATGAGTCTCGATAGTAAATTTATTCACCATATTCATATTGTATTATGGTATAATAGATGTAACAGTTTCAGTATTTTCTAATTCTACATCAACAAATCTTAGGTTACTTCATTACTAAGAAACTAAGTTAAAAGACTATTACTTAAAGACAAATATTCCATATACATTTGAAATAATTAAAATTATCTAATGAGTCTCGATAGTATATTTATTCACCATATTCATATTGTATTATGATATAATAGATGTAAACAGTTTCAGTATTTTCTAATTCTCCATCACCAAATTTTAGGTTACTTCATCACTAAGAAACCAAGTTAAAAGACTATTACTTAATGACACATATTCCATATACATTTGAAATAATTAAAATTATCTAATGAGTCTCGATAGTATATTTATCCCCCATATTCATATTGTATTATCGTATAAGAGATGTAAACAATTTCAATATTTTTCTTCTTCTCCATCACCAAATTTTAGGTTACTTCATCACTAAGAAACTAAGTTAAAAGACTATTACTTAATGACACATATTCCATATACATTTGAAATAATTCAAATTATCTAATGAGTCTCGATAGTATATTTATCCCCCATATTCATATTGTATTATCGTATAATAGATGTAAACAATTTCAATATTTTTCTTCTTCTCCATCACCAAATTTTCGGTTACTTCATCACTAAGAAACTAAGTTAAAAGACTATTACTTAATGACACATATTCCATATACATTTGAAATAATTCAAATTATCTAATGAGTCTCGATAGTAAATTTATTCACCATATTCATATTGTATTATGGTATAATAGATGTAACAGTTTCAGTATTTTCTAATTCTCCATCAACAAATCTTAGGTTACTTCATTACTAAGAAACTAAGTTAAAAGACTATTACTTAAAGACAAATATTCCATATACATTTGAAATAATTCAAATTATCTAATGAGTCTCGATAGTATATTTATTCACCATATTCATATTGTATTATGATATAATAGATGTAAACAGTTTCAGTATTTTCTAATTCTCCATCACCAAATTTTAGGTTACTTCATCACTAAGAAACCAAGTTAAAAGACTATTACTTAATGACACATATTCCATATACATTTGAAATAATTCAAATTATCTAATGAGTCTCGATAGTATATTTATTCACCATATTCATATTGTATTATGTTATAATAGATGTAAACAGTTTTAGTATTTTCTAATTCTCCATCACCAAATCTTAGGTTACTTCATCACTAAGAAACTAAGTTAAAAGACTATTAATTAATGACACATATTCCATATACATTTGAAATAATTCAAATTATCTAATGAGTCTCGATAGTATATTTATCCACCATATTCATATTGTATTATGGTATAATAGATGTAAACAATTTCAATATTTTTCTTCTTCTCCATCACCAAATTTTAGGTTACTTCATCACTAAGAAACTAAGTTAAAAGACTATTACTTAATGACACATATTCCAAATACATTTGAAATAATTCAAATTATCTATTGAGTCTCGATAGTATATTTATCCACCATATTCATATTATATTATGGTATAATAGATGTAAACAGTTTCAGTATTTTCAAATTCTCCATCACAAAATCTTAGGTTACTTCATCACTAAGAAACTAAGTTAAAAGACTATTACTTAATGACACATATTCCATATACATTTGAAATAATACAAATTATCTTATGAGTCTCGATAGTATATTTATTCATCATATTCATATTGTATTATGGTATAATAGATGTAAACATTTTCAGTATTTTCTAATTCTCCATCACCAAATCTTAGGTTACCTCACCACTAAGAAACCAAGTTAAAAGACTATTACTTAATGACACATATTCCATATACATTTGAAATAATTCAAATTATCTAATGAGTCTCGATAGTATATTTATCCACCATATTCATATTGTATTATGGTATAATAGATGTAAACAATTTCAATATTTTTCTTCTTCTCCATCACCAAATTTTAGGTTACTTCATCACTAAGAAACTAAGTTAAGAGACTATTACTTAATGACACATATTCCATATACATTTGAAATTATTCAAATTATCTAATGAGTCTCGATAGTATATTTATTCACCATATTCATATTGTATTATGGTATAATAGATGTAAACAGGTTCAGTATTTTCTAATTCTCCATCACCAAATCTTAGGTTACTTCATCACTAAGAAACTAAGTTAAAAGACTATTACTTAATGACACATATTCCATATACATTTGAAATAATTCAAATTATCTAATGAGTCTCGATAGTATATTTATCCACCATATTCATATTGTATTATCACTATACCAAATTTGGCTTTTAGCAGCACCCCTACGAAAGCGCTTTTAGGAAAAGCGCTGGCATAGGCTTCGCTAAAGACAAAATTAAAAAACACGCTAAAAAAGCGCTCTTATAGTGGGGGGGGTATGAAAGCGCTTTTAAAAAGCGCTCTGGTAAGGGGGGGTATGAGAGCGCTTTTGAAAAGCGCTTTGGTAAGGGGGGGTATGAGAGCGCTTTTGAAAAGCGCTTTGGTAAGGGGGTATGAGAGCGCTTTGGTAAGGGGGTATGAGAGCGCTTTTCAAAAGCGCTCTGGTAGGGGGTGGGGTACAAGAGCGCTTTACCCTTAAAAGCGCTGGTATAGCTACATCTACTAAGGCGCTTTTCAAAAGCACTTTCATAGCCTTTTTAAAATTAAAATTTTTAAAAACAAAGTTATACAAACCCCATCCGTCTTCTCACATCAACCTTCACACTCCAAAGTCCAGACCTCAGTACTGTTACGAACTTCCATAACCTTCACTTCTGCCTCATCTCCATCCGTAAAACCCCATCCGCGACCGTTACTTCACTGCTGCCGCCATTCTTCTTCTATTTCCATTTGTTCAAAGCTCCGTCACTTGCCGTCACCGTCACTTGCCGTCACTTCCTCAGCCATCTCCGTCGCTCCTACTTCAAAGCTCTTTGTCAAGTCCAAACGTGGTTCCCTGTTATCATCATCAACAACATCCAACTTCCAATTTTCTACAAATTATCTTAGGTAACATTACTTGATTTTCATAGTTTTGTTGAATACTTGAGTAATTTCTGCATGCATATTATGTGTTTGTGATAATGTTTATGTGAATTTGTGATGTAGATTTTAACATAGATTTGTAGACATAACATTTGCACATTAGGTGTACGTAGAAATTCCTCATAGAATTGAATTGCTAATTCTTGACATAAGAACTAATTCTTGATATTGTGCTAATCTATTGACATAGAATCGTGATTACTAACTACTGTTGTGTTTGTTCTATGCTATTCACCTCAATGTGCACAATCATGTTTACTAATTTCTAGTAATGAAAATGATCTTTACAGTGTTCTTCACTATCCATTTCAATTGTTTTCAACAACAAACAAGCTAAAGCGCTCAAGATTTAAGGTATCACTATCTTTTGATGCTTCACTAAGTAAGTCATTTGTGATGGATGTCAAGGAAACTTGTGTATTTTTATACTCTTCATTCAACAGTTTCTTCAAACTAATGTCAAAGAAACTAATGTCATTGTTCTTGTTTACCCTAACCAATTGATATTTTCGCATTCCAGGAGAACAATTTCTTTCTCTCGTTCAATTGCTTAAGTAATCTCTCTCATTCAAGTAATCTCAATCCTCCAGAGGCCTTCACGAACTGGTTTTTAGAAGTCCATCTTCTTCATCTAACTTGCTTCCTTCCTCTTAAATCTTAAGTAAGATTTAACATTGTTTTTAAAAATTAATCTTGAAGTAATCTTGTGTTGTTGTAGGTTGGTGTTTTAGTTTGAAGTATAATATTGTGATAATGTGATAATGTGTTTTTGGTTTGTTTTATTAAGTTGATGTTCTGGTTTGAAGTATTGTGTTTGTATTGTGATAATGTGATAATTTTTTTTAGTTTGGTGCCTTAGAAGTTGAAATTTTGTAAACTTTAATTATTAGTTACATAAGACATTAATAGAAAAATGGTAGTGTTTATTTTTTAATTTGTTAGGAGTAGAAGGAATTTGTTTATATTAGAGGTGGTTATATTTTTAATGCGCTATAATGTAGTGGAATTGGAATTTAGAGAATTGGTACTTAGTAATATGTGTAAGATTGGAACTTAGATAATTTTGAGATTTTGTTGTGTTGTGTTAATTTATTTAATTGATTATGCATCACAAAAGTGATAATGAAGAGTAGAAAAAATGATTCTTTTTTCAATAGGAAAGAAATAGATGAAGAGAACTTAACCCCTATTAGTAGTGGAAGTAATAGGATGGCCTTGAATCTGTGCAATTTAGGAATTCCAGTTATGAAAGTCATGGACATGCCTTCCAAAACAACATCAAGAATGGGGAGGGAATGTATTTGCTGTAGTAATGAAACTGTTATTTCCCACCCATAACAAACAATGTAGACTAAGGTTTATATATTTAAAGTTCCTTAAATAAGCTTATTGTTCTAATCTAAGGTTTATATTATTGTGTTTATGAAGTCTGTTTTGAACTTTGTGTGAGTTTTAATAGTTTTGTTCTTTGTGTGAAACTCGTCTCATTGGTTGAAGAATGTCGATGTTTATAAATTATCTTTAGTCCTGATTCTTAAGCAACATAATTTTTTGATTCAAGTGTTAGCATATGTTCGGCCTTTATGTATCATGTTCTTAATAGAATTTAAATAATTAAGATGATGACAAATAGGTGAAAGAAATACTAAATTTGAAGTGAAAGTTAGGTTAGAGTGAATCATATATCTTATATATTAAAGTTGTGAAGTCTATTAAATTATTTTGGAGTTAAAATTAAGGTTTTTTTTTAGTAATTTTATATATTTATTTTATTTTATTTTATTAGTTATTTATTAAAATTAATTTCCTCTCAGTAACTCTTTAATTTCGTTTATCGTTAAGTGAGGTACTTACTAACTTTGTGAATTGAATTCGCCATAGGGGTTACTTGTGAAGAGTGAAAGTTTGACCGTTTTTGTTTAGCTTAATTAAGACATGGATAAGACATGGATGAATTCAAACCGATTGTCGAAAGAGTACGAGAAAGGGGTATGGGAATTTGTTGAGTTTGCGGTTGCGCACTCCAAAGACCCGCTTCGAATGCCGTGTCCTTGCTTGGGTTGCTGTTATGCCGGGGGTAAGGTTGACGGGAATCAGTTGGGATCTCATTTACTACGGTTTGGAATTGATAGAAGTTATACATGTTGGACAATGCATGGTGAGAAAAGTACCGGGAATGCTGAGTCGAGTTGTAATAGGAAGTATGCTTCAAACGACGATTGCACAGACACATACGATTGTGATCAAGTCGAAGAGATTGCAGAAGCGCTTGAAGAAGATCGTACATCGTACATCGTACAGCCCCGCCTTTTTTGTCAGGTGATCAAATTTTTGAAAAGGTGAAAGATGTGAGCACTCAGTTTGGCAAGCCTTTTGCACATTCAATTGTCAAGGGTGGGTGGAAGAAAAAGTCAATTTTCTTTGAACTTCCATATTGGAAGTCGTTGTACGTAAGACATTTCCTGGATGTTATGCATATTGAAAAAAATGTATTTGACAGCGTTATAGGTACGCTACTCAATATACAAGGAAAGTCTAAGGATGGCGTTAACATAAGGAATGACATGGTAAACATGGGGATGAGAACTGAATTGGGGCCCGTGACGAAAGGAAGACGAACATATCTGCCACCTGCTGTTTACACTCTATCTAGAAAGGAGAAGAAAACATTGTGTAAGTTCCTCAGTGAAGTAAAAGTTCCAGAAGGCTACTCTTCAGATATTAGAAGACTTGTGTCCATGAAAGACCTCAAGTTAAAGAGTTTGAAGACGCATGATTGCCATGTTATAATGGAACATTTTTTACCAATAGGTATACGTTCTATTCTGCCAGAAAAAGTAAGAAGCGCAATAACTAAGCTGTGTTTCTTCTTCAGGTCTATTTGCAGTAAGGTGGTCGATCCCGCGATCTTACCAACATTGCAAAATGAGATAGTTGTTACTTTATGTGATCTTGAAATGTATTTTCCTCCCTCGTTTTTTGACATAATGGTTCATCTAGTCGTTCATCTTGTGAAAGAGACACAACTGTGCGGACCAGCTTATATGAGATGGATGTACCCTGCTGAACGTTATATGAAAATATTAAAAGGGTACGTGAAAAACAGAAGTCGACCAGAGGGTTGTATTGCCGAGCGATACGTTGCTGAAGAAGCGGTTGAGTTTTGTACTGAATATCTGTCAAATGTTCAATCAATTGGACTCCCCAAATCTCATATTGTCGAAAAAAAAGAAGGAAAAAGGCTAATTGGAAATAAAGTTGTGACAGTATCAATGGTCGAACGGGATCAAGTGCACTTGTATGTTCTGCACAATGAGATTGAGGTTGAGCCGTTTGTTGAAATGCACAAAGTTGTTCTCCGAGATTTAAATCCAAATAGAAATGAGAACTGGATAGTACGAGAGCACAATCGAAGTTTCATACCGTGGTTTAGAGATCATATTTATTCAAAGTATCGTTCAGATCCGGCTTCAGTAACAGAAAGGTTGAGATGTTTAGCCTATGGTCCATCTGTAATTGTGCTTTCTTATAGCGCATACGCAATTAATGGATACACATTTTATACCAAAGAACAGGATGATAAAAGTACTATGCAAAATAGTGGTGTTACCTTGGTAGCTGAAGCTATGCACATATCAAGTGCGAATGACTTAAATCCGAAATTTGCAAATTTGTCATATTTTGGGGTTATCGAGCGCATTTTGGTGTTTGATTACGCGAAGTTTCAGATTCCTGTATTTGGTTGCAAGTGGGTTGAAAATAATAGTGGCGTACGAATGGATAAGTCAGGATTTTTGCAAGTGGATCTCAATAGGGTAGGGTACAAAGATGAGCCTTTCATTCTAGCCTCTCAAGCTAAACAAGTGTTCTATGTCAATGATCCGACAAGTACGAAATGGTCTATAGTGCTTTTATCTAACAAAATAGTTGATGAAAAAATTGAAGATCAAGGTGATATTGGTGTTGGCATTGAATCTTGTACAAGAAACGATCAAAATGAGAATGAATCTTGTATTAGAAATGATCATAATGAGGGTATTTGGATCAATCCAACCGTCCGCATTGTTAAGAGACGCGTAGTACACAATCCTACCAAGAAAAGAAAGAGACGTTAGTGATAAAGTTAGTGTTAATAGTGTCAATGTTTTAGTTTGTTTGATACAGGTTCAAAATTTGAAGCATTTTTGTATGCTATGATGACTTGTTGCAATGATGAAACTTGATTGTTGTACATGTTCAAATATATACATGTTCTCTCTATTTCAATCTTGATTGTTGGTACTGTAATGTTAGTTTAAAGGTGTACATGTTCAAATATATACATGTTCTCTCTATTTCAATCTTAATATGAGTATCATCTAATATTATTTTTGTCATTTTTGTCTCCTTCATTTTCCTTCATTTTTGTCTTACTGGTTCATATACCATCTACATATTATCTAGTTGTTCAAGAGTTAAGGGGTAATTCGAATTAAAGGTATTATCTTTTTATTTTGTTTTAAAGTTTTCATTTTTGTTTTTAGTATATCCTCCAACAGTGTTTTGTTTTTATTTTAATATTAAGATGTTTTTTCTAACATTTTTTTTATGTTTTAGGTATCTCTTCAAAGCAAGAAAAATATTACTGGACTGCTTATTTATTATCTATGGGTTTAGTTTCTTTTGTTGTTAAATACTTTATTATTTTTAGTAAAAGGGGTTGAGTTTTGAGGACATCTTTATTATTTTTATGTAATTTTTTGAAATGTTTCTCATATAAAGTTAGTGTTAATAGTGTACTAATGTGCTTTAGTTTGTTTGATACAGGTTCAATGGCTCCAGATAGAGATGCTCCACCTCAAAACCCACCTGAAAACGCACAAGAAAACTCACAAGAAAGAGTTGCTTCGGATACAAATGCTCCACCTGATACTGAAGCAAAAGAGGTGGCACGAGGCATCACTATTATGAAGGGAATCATTCGACATAGAGACCAAGGATTAGTATACCGATTGGAATGGAATTCTGATAAACAACCAATTGGTCCTAATTCTGCAAAGTTGACAAGTTATATTGGTACACTTGTCCGTATGCATATTCCGGTCTCCGTACCTACCTGGAAATCGAAAATGAAAAATTCAGAATTGGAGGAGAAAAAACAAGCGATTTGGGAAGAGCTTCAGGTATATATCATATATGGTTAATTGTTGTTATTATCTTGACGATAAATTGTTTAAATTACTTATACTAACACTTCAGGTATATATCATATATGGTTAATTGTTGTTATTTTTGCAGAGGACTTTTGAGATACCAGATGAACGTAAAAGCTACATACTTAGTTTGGCCGGCAAAAGATATAGAGGGTGGAAAAGTTTTTTGACAAACACCTATCTTAAGGATAAAGATGGAAAATTTCTTGAAGAGGCACCGGGACGGCCAACAAAGTATGCGACATTCATTGATGAAGCAGATTGGGCTGAGTTTTTAAAGCAAAGAGATGAAGCATTTCAGAAAAAGAGTGCCACGAATAGTAAGAGAGCATCCAAACCCGCGTATCCATACAAGAAAGGGCGTTTGGGATATGCACGCTTAGAGGATAAAATTGTAAGTAAATAGAAATGCGTTTTAATTAATTGTCTACATGTGCATGTTTTAATTGACGATTTTATCGTTTGTGTCAATGCATAGTTAGAGGAGACTAAAAGTGAGGAAGCTTCACTTCCTGTACATGTGTTGTGGAAGGAAGCTCGTGTGGGCAAAAATCAAGCTGTCGATCCCGATGTTCAGAGAGTTTATACTGAATGTGTAAGTATAATACTGTGTCTTTAATTAAATCAAATGTTTTTTAATATATAAATGATTTTTTATCTCCACTAATAATTATTTAAATGTAAATGAATTACAGGAGACCTTGTCGCAATCGGCATCCACCGGTGAGGAGAGCGTACTTAGTAGAGTACTAGATGCTCCCGAGTATCCCGGTCGGGTGAGGGGTAAGGGTCATGGTGTGACTCCAACCTCTTTTTATAAGAGTTCTAGGAGAAGATCAAATCTTACCAATGAAGAAGTGTTGCAAAAGTTGCAGGAATTGCAAGCACAGGTCTCTGAATTGCAAAGAGATAAAGATATGTATATGAGAGAAAAATGCAACACTTCATCGGTGAGAGATACTAGTGATAAGGCTAGTATCAACTATCAAAAGAAATTTCCCGAGGTAATTATAAGTTTTTTTCCTTACAAACTGTTCTATTTTATTAATGATAATGACTTTATATTTTCTATTTGTTTAGGGCATTTCATCTTGCCAACTATACTTATCGTCACCGAATTATCGACTAGTTGGCAAGGGAAAAGTGCACAACACTTCGGGAGATTTACTTCACCACAGACCCCTCCCTGATGGACACCTGAAAGTATCGGTGGATGTTGTATTAGATCGTGATGCGATTCTACCGGTACCCGACATGGTCTCAGAGACGACATTGCTGCGAGATGCAATAGGATCATTTGTTGCATGGCCCTCGGAGCTCATTACCATTAGTGATGAGGTATACTGAAAACGATTATGAATCATTTAGTTTTCGAATGTCAATTCTAAACCGTTTATTAATTATTTTTTACATTTTAATTTTAGACTGCTCCTATAAAACCCGCAATTAAGGGTAAAGGGATTTTACAGGAGGAGGAGTCTGTTGCATCACTAAAAGAGGTACATTTAAAGTGTTAATATATAGTCTGAATCTAAATCTGCATGATTTTATATTTTACCTAACTTATATGATTTTTAGGCATCCGCTCGGGAGTCACAACAAGTGACGCAGCAGGTTCGTAGCTTACCACCCACTGGTCCTCCGAAGCAAGCGGCAAAAAAAGGCGGTGCTTTTGTGCCTCGATACCGTTCGACACTCGCAACAATGGTTGATATGTCCGATTTGAAGGATGGTGGTTTACGTGAAATCAACATGGATGAAAGTGTCTTCGGTATTGAATTCCAGTCACATATTACATTTGATGACTTGGAAGAGATTTTTACCCATGATCAACTAGGCGTCAGTAATATGCACTCATACATCCGGTAATATTCACTCATCCGATATATTATTTAATTAGTCCCACAATATAATTTATTTACACATTTCAATGAAAATAATCTAATGTTTATTATGTTTTTATTTAAGGTTGTTGTATGACAGAGTGTTGCGCGGGACTGCATTGTCTGACAGATTCCGTTTCGTGTCTTCCGCCCATTGCAGCGGAATGACAATTGCTTCGGAACCGGAATCAGTTAGACAGCGCTTAGTAGATAGATTCATGTCCACCGGCAATACAGAAAGTCTGCATCTTTGGGCGTATAATACCCGACCAGTAGGGTTAGTTTCTCATTCTTGGTTCATCTAATCTCTGTTTCTTTTGTGTATAGCAAAATTTTCATATAACCTATTGTTTTAATTTATAGAGCACACTGGTTGCTGCTTGCTATCAACCCGATAAGAGAAGTCGTGTATTATCTGAATTCGGTAAATGGTGAATGGACCAATTATCCGGCTATGAAGGAAATCGTTGATTTGTAAGTGGGATCGTTCTAAATATATATTCGTGTATATTTATATATTTTCTTATTTGTGGGATTGATTTAAACATATGCTTTTATATATTTAATAATTAGATCAATACAAGTGTTCCGTAGTCAACGGGACGCACAGGTATCCCGAACTAAATCGAACAACATCACTTGGATCCAAGTGCAGGTACATTACTTTTCACAATTTTGCTTATAATATTTATGCTACTTGGTAAAACAAGACAACTATAGAATCTTATTTGTTTTATTATGTAGTGTCCGCAACAGCGAAACAGTCATGATTGCGGATACTTTGTTTTGAGGTTCATGAAAGAAATCCTTCAGGCGAATCAATTAGAGATTCCGCTCACGGTATGAATTTATAACTTAAGATAATTTCATATAATTTATTACATTTAACTAAATATATCATTTATATTATGTTTTTGTTTTGTAGTACCTTGACGAATTCCGTGCTGCTGCGTACCCGAAGCTTAAGTTGGAAGAAATTAAAGAAGATTTGTGTCAATATTATATTAGGCAATTTTTCATGTAGGATTTGTGTCGATTTGAACTATAATATTATTGATGTAATGATGTATATATATAATTTTGGATATTATAATGGTATTATATTAGTACATATATTGTCTTACTGATGGCTGAAATAATAGCGTCGAAAATATATTACAGGTCAAAAATATATTACAGGTCGAAAATATTACAGGTCGAAAACATTACAGGTCGACTGGGAGGATTAAATTATAGGCTGCACATAAAAATACCTCATTTAGAAACGACAGCGCTTTTAAAAAGCGCTCTTAAAGGTCCACCTACTAAAGCGCTTCTTAGTAAAAGCGCTGCCAAAGACCAGTAAAAAAGCAAAAAAAATTAAAAAAAAACGCAGCCTACAAAAGCGCTTTTGTAAAAGCGCTCTGGTAGGCCCCCCTATAAGAGCGCTTTTTCTGGAAAAAGCGCTCTTATAGGGGGGCCTACCAGAGCGCTTTTACAAAAGCGCTTTTGTAGGCTGCGTTTTTTTTTAATTTTTTTTGCTTTTTTACTGGTCTTTGGCAGCGCTTTTAAAAAGCGCTCTTAAAGGGGGGTCTACCAGAGCGCTTTTTCCAGGAAAGCGCTCTTATAGGGGGTCCTACCAGAGCGCTTTTTCCAGGAAGCGCTCTTAAAGGGGGGGTCTACCAGAGCGCTTTTAGAAGCGCTTTTGTTACCTACGCCAGCGCAAGCTTTTAAAGCGCTTTTAAGCGCTTTTAAAGCCCAAAAAAAGCGCTTTTAAAGGTCTTTTTTGGCGTAGTGTATGGTATAATAGATGTAAACAATTTTAGTATTTTCCAATTCTCCATCACCAAATTTTAGGTTACTTCATCACTAAGAAACTAAGTTAAAAGGCTATTACTTAATGACACATATTCCATATACATTTGAAATAATTCAAATTATCTAATGACTCTCGATAGTATATTTATCCACCATATTCATATTGTATTATCGTATAATAGATGTAAACAGTTTCAGTATTTTCTAATTCTCCATCACCAAATTTTAGGTTACTTCATCACTAAGAAACTAAGTTAAAAGACTATTAATTAATGACACATATTCCATATACATTTGAAATAATTCAAATTATCTAATGAGTCTCGATAGTATATTTATCCACCATATTCATATTGTATTATGGTATAATAGATGTAAACAATTTCAATATTTTTCTTCTTCTCCATCACAAAATTTTAGGTTACTTCATCACTAAGAAACTAAGTTAAAAGACTATTACTTAATGACACATATTCCATATACATTTGAAATAATTCAAATTATCTAATGAGACTCGATAGTATATTTATTCACCATATTCATATTATATTATGGTATAATAGATGTAAACAGGTTCAGTATTTTCTAATTCTCCATCACCAAATCTTAGGTTACTTCATCACTAAGAAACTAAGTTAAAAGACTATTAATTAATGACACATATTCCATATACATTTGAAATAATTCAAATTATCTAATGAGTCTCGATAGTATATTTATCCACCATATTCATATTGTATTATGGTATAATAGATGTGAACAACTTCAATATTTTTCTTCTTCTCCATCACCAAATTTTAGGTTACTTCATCACTAAGAAACTAAGTTAAAAGACTATTACTTAATGACACATATTCCATATAAATTTGAAATAATCCAAATTATCTAATGAGTCTCGATAGTATATTTATTCACCATATTCATATTGTATTATGTTATAATAGATGTAAACAGTTTCAGTATTCTCTAATTCTCAATCACCAAATCTTAGGTTACTTCATCACTAAGAAACTAAGTTAAAAGACTACTACTTAATGACACATATTCCATATACATTTGAAATAATTCAAATTATCTAATGAGTCTCGATAGTATATTTATTCACCATAATCATATTGTATTATGATATAATAGATGTAAACAGTTTCAGTATTTTCTAATTCTCCATCACCAAATTTTAGGTTACTTCATCACTAAGAAACCAAGTTAAAAGACTATTACTTAATGACACATATTCCATATACATTTGAAATAATTCAAATTATCTAATGAGTCTCGATAGTATATTTATCCCCCATATTCATATTGTATTATCGTATAATAGATGTAAACAATTTCAATATTTTTCTTCTTCTCCATCACCAAATTTTAGGTTACTTCATCACTAAGAAACTAAGTTAAAAGACTATTACTTAAAGACACATATTCCATATACATTTGAAATAATTCAAATTATCTAATGAGTCTCGATAGTATATTTATTCACCATATTCATATTGTATTATGTTATAATAGATGTAAACAGTTTTAGTATTTTCTAATTCTCCATCACCAAATCTTATGTTACTTCATCACTAAGAAACTAAGTTAAAAGACTACTACTTAATGACACATATTCCATATACATTTGAAATAATTCAAATTATCTAATGACTCTCGATAGTATATTTATCCACCATATTCATATTGTATTATGGTATAATAGATGTAATCAATTTCAGTATTTTCTAATTCTCCATCACCAAATCTTAGGTTACTTCATCACTAAGAAACTAAGTTAAAAGACTATTACTTAATGACACATATTCCATATACATTTGAAATAATTCAAATTATCTAATGAGTCTCGATAGTATATTTATTCACCATATTCATATTGTATTATGGTATAATACATGTAAACAGTTTCAGTATTTTCAAATTCTCCATCACAAAATCTTAGGTTACTTCATCACTAAGAAACTAAGTTAAAAGACTATTACTTAATGACACATATTCCATATACATTTGAAATAATTCAAATTATCTAATGAGTCTCGATAGTATATTTATTCACCATATTCATATTGTATTATGGTATAATAGATGTAAACAGTTTCCGTATTTTCTAATTCTCTATCACCAAATTTAAGGTTACTTCATCACTAAGAAACCAAGTTAAAAGACTATTACTTAATGACACATATTCCATATACATTTGAAATAATTCAAATTATCTAATGAGTCTCGATAGTATATTTATCCACCATATTCATATTGTATAATGGTATAATAGATGTAAACAATTTCAATATTTTTCTTCTTCTCTATCACCAAATTTTAGGTTACTTCATCACTAAGAAACTATCTTAAAACACTATTACTTAATGACACATATTCCATATACATTTGAAATAATTCAAATTATCTAATGAGTATCGATAGTATATTTATCCACCATATTCATATTGTATTATGGTATAATAGATGTAAACAATTTCAGTATTTTCCAATTCTCCATCACCAAATTTTAGGTTACTTCATCACTAAGAAACTATCTTAAAAGACTGTTACTTAATGACACATATTCCATATACATTTGAAATAATTCAAATTATCTAATGAGTCTCGATAATATATTTATCCACCATATTCATATTGTATTATGGTATAATAGATGTAAACAATTTCAATATTTTTCATCTTCTCCATCACCAAATTTTAGGTTACTTCATCACTAAGAAACTAAGTTAAAAGACTATTACTTAATGACACATATTCCATATACATTTGAAATAATTCAAATTATCTAATGAGTCTCGATAGTAGATTTATCCACCATATTCATATTGTATTATGGTATAATAGATGTAAACAATTTCAGTATTTTCCAATTCTCCATCACCAAATTTTAGGTTACTTCATCACTAAGAAACTATTTTAAAAGACTATTACTTAATGACACATATTCCATATACATTTGAAATAATTCAAATTGTCTAATGAGTCTCGATAGTATATTTATCCACCATATTCATATTGTATTATGGTATAATAGATGTAAACAATTTCAATATTTTTCATCTTCTCCATCACCAAATTTTAGGTTACTTCGTCACTAAGAAACTAAGTTAAAAGACTATTACTTAATGACAAATATTCCATATACATTTGAAATAATTCAAATTATCTAATGAGTCTCGATAGTATATTTATCCACCATATTCATATTTTATTATGGTACAATAGATGTAAACAATTTCAATATTTTTCATCTTCTCTATCACCAAATTTTAGGTTACTTCATCACTACGAAACTAAGTTAAAAGACTATTACTTAATGACACATATTCCATATACATTTGAAATAATTCAAATTATCTAATGAATCTCGATAGTATATTTATTCATCATATTCATATTGTATTATGGTATAATAGATGTAAACAGTTTCAGTATTTTCTAATTCTCCATCACCAAATCTTAGGTTACTTCACCACTAAGAAACCAAGTTAAAAGACTATTACTTAATGACACATATTCCATATACATTTGAAATAATTCAAATTATCTAATGAGTCTCGATAGTATATTTATCAACCATATTCATATTGTATTATCATACAATAGATGTAAACAATTTCAGTATTTTCCAATTCCTCATCACCAAATTTTAGGTTACTTCATCACTAAGAAACCAAGTTAAAAGACTATTACTTAATGACACATATTCCATATACATTTGAAATAATTCAAATTATCTAATGAGTCTCGATAGTATATTTATCCACCATATTCATATTGTATTATGGTATAATAGATGTGAACAACTTCAATATTTTTCTTCTTCTCCATCACCAAATTTTAGGTTACTTCATCACTAAGAAACTAAGTTAAAAGACTATTACTTAATGACACATATTCCATATAAATTTGAAATAATCCAAATTATCTAATGAGTCTCGATAGTATATTTATTCACCATATTCATATTGTATTATGTTATAATAGATGTAAACAGTTTCAGTATTCTCTAATTCTCAATCACCAAATCTTAGGTTACTTCATCACTAAGAAACTAAGTTAAAAGACTACTACTTAATGACACATATTCCATATACATTTGAAATAATTCAAATTATCTAATGAGTCTCGATAGTATATTTATTCACCATAATCATATTGTATTATGATATAATAGATGTAAACAGTTTCAGTATTTTCTAATTCTCCATCACCAAATTTTAGGTTACTTCATCACTAAGAAACCAAGTTAAAAGACTATTACTTAATGACACATATTCCATATACATTTGAAATAATTCAAATTATCTAATGAGTCTCGATAGTATATTTATCCCCCATATTCATATTGTATTATCGTATAATAGATGTAAACAATTTCAATATTTTTCTTCTTCTCCATCACCAAATTTTAGGTTACTTCATCACTAAGAAACTAAGTTAAAAGACTATTACTTAAAGACACATATTCCATATACATTTGAAATAATTCAAATTATCTAATGAGTCTCGATAGTATATTTATTCACCATATTCATATTGTATTATGTTATAATAGATGTAAACAGTTTTAGTATTTTCTAATTCTCCATCACCAAATCTTATGTTACTTCATCACTAAGAAACTAAGTTAAAAGACTACTACTTAATGACACATATTCCATATACATTTGAAATAATTCAAATTATCTAATGACTCTCGATAGTATATTTATCCACCATATTCATATTGTATTATGGTATAATAGATGTAATCAATTTCAGTATTTTCTAATTCTCCATCACCAAATCTTAGGTTACTTCATCACTAAGAAACTAAGTTAAAAGACTATTACTTAATGACACATATTCCATATACATTTGAAATAATTCAAATTATCTAATGAGTCTCGATAGTATATTTATTCACCATATTCATATTGTATTATGGTATAATACATGTAAACAGTTTCAGTATTTTCAAATTCTCCATCACAAAATCTTAGGTTACTTCATCACTAAGAAACTAAGTTAAAAGACTATTACTTAATGACACATATTCCATATACATTTGAAATAATTCAAATTATCTAATGAGTCTCGATAGTATATTTATTCACCATATTCATATTGTATTATGGTATAATAGATGTAAACAGTTTCCGTATTTTCTAATTCTCTATCACCAAATTTAAGGTTACTTCATCACTAAGAAACCAAGTTAAAAGACTATTACTTAATGACACATATTCCATATACATTTGAAATAATTCAAATTATCTAATGAGTCTCGATAGTATATTTATCCACCATATTCATATTGTATAATGGTATAATAGATGTAAACAATTTCAATATTTTTCTTCTTCTCTATCACCAAATTTTAGGTTACTTCATCACTAAGAAACTATCTTAAAACACTATTACTTAATGACACATATTCCATATACATTTGAAATAATTCAAATTATCTAATGAGTATCGATAGTATATTTATCCACCATATTCATATTGTATTATGGTATAATAGATGTAAACAATTTCAGTATTTTCCAATTCTCCATCACCAAATTTTAGGTTACTTCATCACTAAGAAACTATCTTAAAAGACTGTTACTTAATGACACATATTCCATATACATTTGAAATAATTCAAATTATCTAATGAGTCTCGATAATATATTTATCCACCATATTCATATTGTATTATGGTATAATAGATGTAAACAATTTCAATATTTTTCATCTTCTCCATCACCAAATTTTAGGTTACTTCATCACTAAGAAACTAAGTTAAAAGACTATTACTTAATGACACATATTCCATATACATTTGAAATAATTCAAATTATCTAATGAGTCTCGATAGTAGATTTATCCACCATATTCATATTGTATTATGGTATAATAGATGTAAACAATTTCAGTATTTTCCAATTCTCCATCACCAAATTTTAGGTTACTTCATCACTAAGAAACTATTTTAAAAGACTATTACTTAATGACACATATTCCATATACATTTGAAATAATTCAAATTGTCTAATGAGTCTCGATAGTATATTTATCCACCATATTCATATTGTATTATGGTATAATAGATGTAAACAATTTCAATATTTTTCATCTTCTCCATCACCAAATTTTAGGTTACTTCGTCACTAAGAAACTAAGTTAAAAGACTATTACTTAATGACACATATTCCATATACATTTGAAATAATTCAAATTATCTAATGAGTCTCGATAGTATATTTATCCACCATATTCATATTTTATTATGGTACAATAGATGTAAACAATTTCAATATTTTTCATCTTCTCTATCACCAAATTTTAGGTTACTTCATCACTACGAAACTAAGTTAAAAGACTATTACTTAATGACACATATTCCATATACATTTGAAATAATTCAAATTATCTAATGAGTCTCGATAGTATATTTATTCATCATATTCATATTGTATTATGGTATAATAGATGTAAACAGTTTCAGTATTTTCTAATTCTCCATCACCAAATCTTAGGTTACTTCACCACTAAGAAACCAAGTTAAAAGACTATTACTTAATGACACATATTCCATATACATTTGAAATAATTCAAATTATCTAATGAGTCTCGATAGTATATTTATCAACCATATTCATATTGTATTATCATACAATAGATGTAAACAATTTCAGTATTTTCCAATTCCTCATCACCAAATTTTAGGTTACTTCATCACTAAGAAACCAAGTTAAAAGACTATTACTTAATGACACATATTCCATATACATTTGAAATAATTCAAATTATCTAATGAGTCTCGATAGTATATTTATCCACCATATTCATATTGTATTATCGTATAATAGATGTAAACAATTTCAATATTTTTCATCTTCTCTATCACCAAATTTTAGGTTACTTCATCACTACGAAACTAAGATAAAAGACTATTACTTAATGACACATATTCCATATACATTTGAAATAATTCAAATTATCTAATGAGTCTCGATAGTATATTTATTCACCATATTCATATTGTATTATGGTATAATAGATGTAAACAGTTTCAGTATTTTCTAATTCTCCATCACCAAATCTTAGGTTACTTCAACACTAAGAAACCAAGTTTAAAGAGTATTACTTAATGACACATATTCCATATACATTTGAAATAATTCAAATTATCTAATGTGTCTCGATAGTATATTTATCAACCATATTCATATTGTATTATCATACAATAGATGTAAACAATTTCAGTATTTTCCAATTCCTCATCACCAAATTTTAGGTTACTTCATCACTAAGAAACCAAGTTAAAAGACTATTACTTAATGACACATATTCCATATACATTTGAAATAATTCAAATTATCTAATGAGTCTCGATAGTATATTTATTCACCATATTCATATTGTATTATCGTATAATAGATGTAAACAATTTCAATATTTTTCTTCTTCTCCATCACCAATTTTAGGTTACTTCATCACTAAGAAACTAAGTTAACAGACTATTACTTAATGACACATATTCCATATACATTTGAAATAATTCAAATTATCTAATGAGTCTCGATAGTATATTTATTCACCATATTCATATGGTATTATGGTATAATAGATGTAAACAGTTTCAGTATTTTCTAATTCTCCATCACCAAATCTTAGGTTACTTCTTCACTAAGAAACTAAGTTAAAAGACTATTACTTAATGACACATATTACATATACATTTAAACAAATACAAATTATCTAATGAGTCTCGATAGTATATTTATCCACCATATTCATATTGTATTATGGTATAATAGATGTAAACAATTTCAGTATTTTCTAATTCTCCATCACCAAATTTTAGGTTACTTCATCACTAAGAAACCGAGTTAAAAGACTATTACTTAATGACACATATTCCATATACATTTGAAATAATTCAAATTATCTAATGAGTCTCGATAATATATTTATCCACCATATTCATA
>CATIWC010003112.1:0-30453 GCA_948472305.1 Vicia faba | reverse complement strand
ATATATATATATATATATATATTAGTTAAGTTAAATTAAATTTAAAAAATATTGTTCCGGGTTTAATAAACAAACTATTGATATTTAAAAAACATAAATTATGTTGGTGATTTTTAAACTAAAATTTCTACAATAAAAAATATTGTCAATAAAGAATACTTATAAAATAATTTAAAAATAATTTAAATTAAATATATTTAAATTAATTATGGATGACTTGGAATATAATAAGTGATAGATTATATGAATTTTATCTTTAATGATTTGATTTTATTAAAAAAAAATTATAAAAAATAAGGTGAATTTTATTACGTTAATAAACTGTTTTAATTATCCAAATTCAATTGGATTCAATTTTAACACTCATATTCCATATATTAGAAAATAACTTTAAAAGTAAAATGAATAATGTCTTTTAGAAAAATATTTGTAAAAAGAAACTATTTAATAAATATTATATTAAAACCAAATATGATATATAAAGAGAGAATATGTTTCACCAAAGTGGTATTTGAGAACTTCAAATAACAACGGAGAGTACTTGTAAAAGTATTCATCTCTTAGACTTCATTGTGAATTCTCTTAAGAAAAAAATAAATATTTTTATGTGGCTTTAAAAATAAAAATTTGTTTTATTTCATATTATGTTTAAAAAAATAGTTTCAACTTCAAAACCAAAACCAATCTTTGAATTACATATTTGTGTTAACAATTTGGATTTGTTTTAAAAACTCATCCTTATTTTTGATCTTATATTAAATTGGTTTTAGATAAATCATTAAATCCTTGAGAAGTTCTATATATGGTAGAGTGGATGTATAATATATCAAAGATGACCGTGATCATCAACAAAGCTATCACCACAAATATTTAAAAACTGAAAACTTAGAATGACTACTATATATATATTTTTTTTGTTCATTTTATTACCACTTTTTATGGTCTTCATTTATGTTCAAGAACCACATGTGTTTTAGGTGATGCATTTCATATAGATGGCATTATTCATGTATATATAATATTTAAGAAAATTGAAATAAAATAATAGGATAGAATATTTAAGAAATGAAAGTGAATAGAAAGTAAAATAATTGTTTAGTTGTTTGGTAGAAGTAAAAGTGAATAGGAAGAGAGAGAAAAAGAAAGAGATATAAATATAAAATGACAATAATACCCTAATATAAAATAATAATACATATTAATTATCTTAACTAAAATGTTTAAAATAAACAAATATATTAATTAATTTTTTATTAAAAGACAATATATTTCACTCGTTGATCTAACATATTTAAAGTTTCATTATAATTAAGGAAACAATACATTTATTATAATATTTAAAATGACACAAAGGGCCATTCAACTACAATTATGTCCATAAAACGTGAAATCACTCAAACTAAACTTTCTTTCTTTCATGAGTAGTATCCAAACGGAAGACGACCCATATTTCACAAAAAAATTCATTCTGGAACTGACTGTTTAACGCTGGTTCGCGAAATGTCGCGGAAGCAAGAGTCGCCACCGTCTTTTATTTTCTCCAAATGGAAAGGACAAAAGCACAGAAAAATTCCTTATAGAGATTGCTCTCGGTTCGGGAGGTAGATTATAGAAAGGGAAGGTGTTAGCACCCTTTCTATCCATGGTTATCCATGGGCTCTTAGATACTTGCTCATTGTGTTTTCAAAAATGGTTTGTTTGCTTTTCAATGTGGGTTTTAAAAAGTTTCTTTGAAAATTTCAGTTCGACTCTTGTATCGGTCCTCAAGAGTGTTTGAAAAAATGCTTTCGAAAGCTTTTTGAAAATGTGTTGGTGTGAAAAGTATTTTGAATTTTTGTTTGAAATTTAGAGCAAGTATCTATGAGAACCTACCTACCCTAAGGAATTCGTCTGTGTAGATGTCCTTTAAAGTAGTGCCATCCCACCATTGAGAGGTAGGTAGCACCACCGTTGGAGGTGTTCGGGTCAATTCGAGGTTCGGGACATGGTGATCACCAGAGCAATGGGAAGACACCTTAGAAGCTACCCTCATGCCAGGTTCCCGGATCATGAGGACTTACTAAGACATCCTCTACTCGACGATCACCTTTCGAGGCAAGGCAACAGTGAGGCGTACCCTAGGGGTGGTGTGTGATTTGTGTGTCATGTTCATTTGCATTTATCTTGTCATGTTATTGGTGTTCTACGCTTGTTTTTATTTTTGTCCATACATTCTTTCATGCCATTTGTTAACAGTTAAAAAATATTGCGAGAAAGTAAAAATTCTAAGCTATTACAAAAGGCGCGGGTCCACATCGCCAAAATTAAACCAGGACCCGATTTGACAGAAAATAAATAAAGAATTAAAAGAAAAGTGCGAGAAAATTAAAAGGTTACATGGCCTTGGGAGAGATACATAAATATTATAAAGAAATAAAATAAATATGCGCATAAGAATTAAATCGAAACGAGGGCGTTGGACCCTTTTTGCAAAATTAAACTAATGAGGAATTAATTTAAAATTAAAAGAAAGAAAGAACTTGTTTTTTTGGTATTTTTTAGTATTTTAGGATTTAATATGAAAAAAGAATTAACTAAAATAAATACGAACCCTAATTCTAGTGGCTTTTAATTTATTAAGAAAACATTGAATTTTAACCTAAATTAACCCTAATTTTTATATACAAATTTAATTATAAAAATAAATAAAATAAATAATATTAAATATTTGATTATCATGAAAGAAAAATAAAAAGATGAAAATTAATCAAACCTAATTCTATGTTTTTTAAATTTATTATGAAAATATTAAATTAAACCCTAATTTAAAACTAATTATTTTACATGCAAATTTATTTACAAGAAATATTAAAATAAAAAATATTTATTATTTTTTCTTTTCTGATTTTTTTTATGTTTTTTATGCTTTTTATGAAAATAATTAATTAATTAAACAAATATAATTAAAAGAAAATAGAATTAATAAATAAATAAAAACATAGCAAACCTAGGGGGGTTGTAGTCCCCAACATGGAGGTTAAGCCCAAGATTTTGAGCCCAAATCAGCATGGCCTTGCTGACTTTTCCAGGACGCGTGTGATGCATGGACTAGGGTTCATCATATTCCTTAGATCTGAGCCTTTGATTTGATGCCCTTGGACGCGTGGATGGCTTGATGGAGAAGGTGCATTGTAATCCTCAAGGCTTGAACTGCATGTGAACATGAATTGGAAAATAATATTGAAAGGGTGAAGACCTGGGGCTCGAACCCAGGTCATTAACATTACCAGTCAATACATGCGCCACTGAGCCACTTCAAACGCGTTTAATATATAATAACTAATAATCATTATAAAAGAAAATTGGTTAGTAGCTAAAAAACGCGCGCAGAGTTTGAACGAACCACTCACGCCTTGACACTGCATCATCTTCTTCATGTTTGTTTTTCCTGAAAAATATAATAAAACATGGCAACGGTTTTTTGAGCGTTCTCTTAGGCTAGCTTCTGAAAAATAGCGACTAGCCCTGTGACGCTCATAAATTGAGCGCGAGGGTAGCTTCTTCTTCGTCCAAAGGCGCTGATCATGACCATGGTACTGTGGTGTCCTAATTTTGCCTTATCTTAAAACCCCTAATTCGAAACTCTGCAAACCCTAAAAAGCAACAATGGTATATTGGCACACAATGCATAAAAATACAATTAAACATATGGGTTAGCTTCAGAATTGCATAAGGAGTATGAATCAACGATTAAAATGCCATGAAAATGCATAGATGTTAAAACACGATTATGAATTTTTTTCTGTACAGGGCCGGTTCAGTGTGCCAATTCTTTGAGTTTTGATGAACGTTTTTGATTGGAAATCGTTCTATGAAGCTTCAGCAAGCTAATGAAACAAAAATCGTGCCTTGAATCGCCCTAGAATGAGGTTTTCAGTTTTGAGTTTTTTGCAAAAAATTCAAGTTTGTGAATTGGTTTCTAGCGCAGCTCAATGGTCCTTTTCATTAGGGTTGTGATCTTTGTATATGTAGTAATGATTTAGGTTAAGAAAAACTAAACAAATCCTTTGCATTCATGGTTTTTGGAATTTGATTTTCAAAGATCTTTTTCAATCTTTTTTCATGTGCTTTTTGATACAAATTACCTCCAATTGCATTGGTTCTTTCCTTATTTAGCTAGGCACGAAATCTTGATGATATAATGTGCACAAAAAGATTGAGAAAATTAGGTTAAGCATTTTTCATGTATTTATTTTAATTTAAATGAATTATTATTAATAAAAATCCAAATAAATAAATAAAAAATGAATAAAGACTTCCCTTTGGGCCAAGTGGTCGTGCATATGCCTTGGATGATGAATTGTGGAAGAAAAATGGGCCCATTAGCAATTTTAGGTCATTTGAATCAATGTTGACTTTTCAAAATACCCAAATATTTCCCAACTTCTACAAGGCATAACTTGCTCAATTTTTAAGCTTTTCTCATGTTCTTGGACATTTTGGAAAGGTCTTTGAGTCCTCTAACCAATGCCTTTTATCCCATGTCATTTTGATTTACCAATATCAAGTTATGGCCTTTGACTTAAAGTCCTTTTTTGTTGACTTTTGAAAATGACCTATAATGTTGAAATTGATAACTTTTTGTGAGAGCATTTCTTAGACTTGAAGTATGAAGATGAGTTGTAGGAAATGTCTTTCTCTTCAAAATGAGCTTTGGATGGAATTTTTCTGATAATCCATGTGAAAGTTATGCCCTGGTCAATTTACAGTTGACTTTTTCAACTGTCCAAATAAGGAAACTTTTGCATATTGATGATTTTTGAGCCAAGCTTTGAGAATCATGATCAAGCATTGATCAAATGATGTTTGTGGCTTCAAAATGAGATGTTGACCAAAAATTTGAACTTTTGACTGCCAAATGACCATTTTGCCCCTACAGTTGACTGTAGTGCAATTAGGGTTTTGACTGTGCAATTTTGTGATGAATGTCTTGACACTTGATATGAGGATGCTTGACCATATTTATAAGCATGTGGGACTTGATTGGGCCCTTTGAAACTTCATTTTCTTGATCAGAACAAAAACCCTAATTTTGACTGTTTAGGAGGCCCTTGCACTGTGCAACCCTTGGGGAATTTTGAAGCTTGACTTGGCAATTTCTTGAAGAATATGGGAGGGAAAATTTTGGGGTACAACAGTTGCCCCTGTTCAATCTTCTTAGACCTGAGGATGCAGATTGGCTGACGTGCCTTTCGTAATCCGAAGGTGGAAGATGATTGAACACTAGAGTGCCCAGAAATTTGCGCTCACATAGTGGAAATGGGCTTATAGATGCCATTTGGAGATTGACGGGGGATGATGGGCTTATAGATGCCATCTGGATGTTGATCGCGTAAGAGATTCCTTAGCGAGAACCTGCATACCTGCAAAAGAAAAAATGAGTACCTGACATGTTGCAGGAGCTGGTTTTCAAATGCTTGATATAGATATGTCCTGACTGGTTACAGGAGCTGGATCTGGGGCTTCAAACGGTGATGAACGAACCAGGGATGGTTACTGCCTCAGCATAACTGGTGAGAGAACCTTGGGTGACTTTAACTTCAACAACGCTCGTTGAGAAAATCTTGGTGGGAATTACCATCTTCGTAGTATCGGGAAGAGAACCAATAGGCAATTATAACCTGAAATGGAATTATCTCTCACGCACCGTCGGGGAGAGAACCATTATAATCTGAAAGGGAATTACATCTCACGCACCGTCGGGGAGAGAACCATAGGAAATTATAACCTGAAAGGGAATTACATCTCACGCACCGTCGGGGAGAGAACCATAGGAAATTATAACCTGAAAGGGAATTACATCTCACGCACCGTCGGGGAGAGAACCATAGGAAATTATAACCTAAAAGGGAATTACATCTCACGCACCGTCGGGGAGAGAACCATAGGAAATTATAACCTAAAAGGGAATTACATCTCACGCACCGTCGGGGAGAGAACCATAGGAAATTATAACCTGAAAGGGAATTACATCTCACGCACCGTCGGGGAGAGAACCAAAGGAAATTATAACCTGAAAGGGAATTACATCTCACGCACCGTCGGGGAGAGAACCATAGGAAATTATAATCTCAAAGAAAAACCTAAAATGGAATTATCATCTCACGCACCATCGGGGAGAGAGCCAATAGGAAATTATAATCTGAAAGGGAATTACATCTCACGCACCGTCGGGGAGAGAACCATAGGAAATTATAACCTGAAAGGGAATTACATCTCACGCACCGTCGGGGAGAGAACCATAGGAAATTATAACCTGAATAACTTCTACTGAGTCTTCATCAGAAAAATCTGTTGGGAGTCGATTTAGCTGGACTAGAGAAGGCCTTGGACTGGATAAGAAATCTTTGGAGTCGATTAACTGAACCGGTCTAAGTCTTGAAATATGATTGAGAATTTAACTGCATCTTTCCTGAAAGGTAGAGGTCAGTCATATGCAATGCATGATATGGACCAAGCAATGATGCTCTCAACATAAATGAGATTTGTAAGATATGATGCGTCTATGCATGCTATAATGATGTATGTGATGTTTATGCATGTATGTTTTCGTCTAGGAAAGTAGATCCTTGACGGATGCCGGGAAGTCATATCCTGGGCTGATATTGAAGAATAAGATTTCGCTTCCGCTGGGGATGATAACTGCAAGAATACCGGTAGGAGAAGATGACTCCGTTGAGGAATAAACTTGGCAAATGGAAGATTCTGCGGGGAGAAAAATACTCTAGCGACCATGTTGGGGGAGTGATACTCTGTGGGGAGAGAGATACTTTGCTGAGTTGCTGATAATAACTTGCTGAGGATATCTTTGCTGTATTGAAAGTGTTGATAGACTTCGCTGGGGATAAGAAGATTTCGTCGAGGACGCTCTTTCCGTGGCTCTTGGCTGAGGATAACCCAGTTATATCCTGTTAAGGAAATAACTCTTTGAATAAAGCCGGACGACACGTTCGTGCTATGCGAGGATAAGCTTCCAGAATCTACTAGGGATAAACTTACTGCTTGGGGAGATAAATTCCAACTTTCCTGGGGAACTGGATTGGACTTTCCTGGGGAAGTTTTGAGCTGCGGGGGAAGTGATTCCTTTGAATGTTTGATACGCCGCCGGGGAACAATCTGTAGACCAAGACTGCCGGGGATGCTTGTTAAGAATATATGTATACTGCTGCTGGGGAATGTTGAGATCTGCGGGAGGATACTCAACTTCCTTGAGATTTGATAACTCTGCTTGGAGAAGAGTGCACTGCTTGCTGGCTCACTCTCTGGGGAATTAAGATGTACTGGTCATGTTCTTTAGCTGAACCTACCTTATTACCTTGGAGGATAGAACAATTAGATTGCTTAGACAACTCTTTATTGCCCCTGTTTCTAGTGTCACCTGTAACTAATCCTTTGTTTCGTATGCAAATATTTATGAGTTAGCAAATTATTGTCAATGCATATATCACAAATTGAACCTTGGACGTTCTTCGCAAAACAAAACAGAAAAAAGAAAAACAATTGGCACTTTTTACTGAAAAATATATTTGCATTGATTTTGAATGGCCTGAAAATAGGCGTTTTGTGTACAAGAGGCTGACGTCCTAGTAAGAGAACGCCGCCGAACAAAAGAGTTTATACAAATTTTGTACAAAAGAAAATAAAACAGCTGTGTGAAATATGAATGATCCACTGGGTTTCAACTTTGCTATTGCCTTTATAACTCCGAGCGTCTCATCACTTGATGACCTTGGTTGAAGGTGAAGCCGACTGATCGATGCCGTCTGAACTTGATGTAGATACCGGATTCTGGATGCAAAGTGATCCAATGAGACATAGTATTACGCTTTTGTCCCTAATTTTTGCCTGGACCGCCCTTTCGGGTTTTCAGTCCACCGGGATACCCATTTTTGCCCAAGTCGCCTTTTCAGGTTTTCGACTTGTCGGGTGTACAGTTTTTTTTCATTTTCATCCCTTCATTTTGCCCGAACCCTTTTGGTTCGACGGGAAGCCCTAATTTTTGCCTAGGCATGTCAGCCTAGCGGGTCTCTTTTTTTTTATGCGTAGTATCTTTTTACTATGTCTGCATTGGCGGGGTGAGGAAGGTCGTCACCATCCATGTTGGTCAATATCATTACTCCTCCTGAGAACACATGTTTAACCACAAATGGCCCTTCGTACGTAGGGGTCCATTTGCCCCTTGGATCACTCTGAGGAAGGATGATTCGCTTGATTACCAGATCCCCAACTTGATATTCCTGTGGTCTGACCTTTTTGTTAAATGCCCTGATCATCCGTTTCTGATACGTCTGACCATGACAGATAGCAGCAAGTCTCTTTTCATCAATGAGGTTGAGCTGATCAAGTCGTGTCTGGATCCAATCATCTTCGTTCAGATTTGCATCCTTCATTATCCGGAGAGAGGGTATTTGCACTTCGATCGGTAAGACTGCCTCCATACCATAAACCAAAGAGAAAGGAGTTGCCCCGGTTGACGTCCTAGCTGAGGTACGGTACCCATGTAGAGCGAACGGTAACATCTCGTGCCAATCTTTATAAGTCACTGTCATCTTCTGCACGATTTTCTTGATGTTCTTATTTGCTGCTTCTACAGCCCCATTCATCTTCGGTCTGTAAGGAGAAGAATTGTGGTGCTGTATCTTGAACTGCTCGCAGAGCTCAGCAATCATTTTGTTATTCAGATTGGTACCGTTGTCTGTAATGATTCTCTCTAGGACGCCGTACCGACAGATCAGATTATGCCGAATGAACCGTGCCACAACAGTCTTGGTTACCGTAGCATAGGATGCTGCCTCGACCCACTTCGTAAAGTAATCAATCGCCACTAAGATGAAGCGATGCCCGTTAGACGCCGTAGGTTTAATCTCACCAATCATGTCTATGCCCCACATTGCAAACGACCAAGGCGCAGTCAGAACATTCAGGGGGACTGGAGGAACATGCACCTTGTCTGCATAAATCTGGCACTTATGGCATGTCCTGGAATGTTGGTAGCAGTCAGCTTCCATTGTTGACCAGTAATATCCTACCCGTAGGATTTTCTTAGCCATAGTATGTCCACTGGAATGCGTACCAAAGGTTCCTTCATGCAGCTCTTCCATAATCTTTTCTGCTTCAGTCTTATCCACACAACGCAGTAAGGTTGAATCATGGTTTCGCTTGTACAAGATGCCGTTGCTAAGGAAGAACTTTGCTGCAAACCTTCTCAGGAACTTCCTATCATTAATAGAGGCACCTTCAGGGTACTCCTGAGCTTCCAGATATCTCTTCACTTCATGGTACCAAGGCTTTTCAGTCACCAATTCAGTCTCGAGATCGCAACAGTATGCCGGTTCATCCAGTTTCCAGATGATGATCCGGGGAGCCTCATTATCCCATTTAACTTTGAACATAGAAGACATTGTAGCTAACGCGTCCGCCAACTGATTCTCTTCTCTCGGGAAGTGTTCAAAGGTTATCTCTGTGAAGTGGGGGATCAAGGTCAACACACATTCTCTGTAAGGAATCAGGTTTGGATGTTTCGTATCCCACTCTCCTTTGATCTGATTGATCACGAGAGTGGAATCTCCGAAGACACTCAGAAACTTGATCCTTAGGTCGATCGCAGCCTGAAGACCCATGATGCACGCCTCATACTCTGCCATGTTGTTGGTACAGTTGAAACATAGTCGGGCAGTGAGCGGAGTATGAGTGCCTTGAGGAGATATCATGATGGCGCCGATACCGTTACCCAAAGCATTGGAGGCTCCGTCAAAGTGCATAGACCATCGGGATCCTGGTTCAGGTCCTTCATCCGGTCCAGGTACTTCACAATCAGTCACTATCATAATGCTTTCGTCTGGAAACTCGAAGTTCATTGATTGGTAGTCATCTACGGCCTGATGTGCCAAGTGGTCTGCCAATACACTTCCCTTAATGGCTTTCTGGGTCGTGTACTGAATGTCGTATTCCGTCAAGATCATTTGCCATCTTGCAATTCTCCCAGACAGAGCGAGCTTTTCGAATATGTACTTTATAGGATCCATCTTTGAGATCAACAAAGTAGTGTGAGTCAGCATATACTGTCTCAGCCGGCGAGCAGCCCATACCAAAGCGCAGCAAGTTTTCTCGAGCAGTGAGTATCGGGTCTCACAGTCGGTAAACTTTTTGCTAAGGTAATAAATGGCATGCTCTTTTCGGCCAGACTCGTCATGCTGCCCCATCACACACCCCATTGAGTTGTCAAGCACTGTCAGATATAGTATCAGAGGTCTCCCTTCAACCGGTGGCATAAGGATATGTGGTTCTTGGAGATACTCTTTGATTCTGTCGAAAGCAGCCTGACATTCATCGTTCCAACGTACTACCTGATCTTTCTTCAGCAGCTTGAAGATTGGCTCACAGGTAGCAGTTAAGTGCGAGATGAACCGAGCAATGTAATTCAGGCGTCCTAAAAAGCCTCTGACCTCTTTCTCTGTCCTGGGAACTGGCATCTCTTGAATAGCTTTGACCTTAGCAGGGTCCACTTGAATTCCTTTATCATTGACCACGAAGCCTAGCAACTTTCCAGATCTTACCCCGAAGGTGCACTTGTTCCGGTTCAATCTCAGCTTGTATAGTTTCAACCGGTCAAATAACTTCTGCAGATGATCTAGGTGTTCTTCCTCAGTTTGGGACCTTGCGATCATGTCGTCGACATACACTTCTATCTCATGATGGATCATGTCATGAAATAAAGCGACCATGGCACGTTGGTAGGTTGCCCCGGCGTTCTTCAACCCGAATGGCATGACCTTGTAGCAGAAGGTGCCCCACTGAGTAACAAATGTAGTCTTTTCCATGTCTTCAGGTGCCATCTTGATCTGATTGTAACCTGAGAAACCATCCATGAAAGAGAACACCTTATGCTGAGCTGTATTATCAACAAGGACATCAATGTGAGGTAAGGGGAAGTCGTCCTTGGGGCTGGCCCTGTTCAGATCCCTGTAGTCGACACACATTCTGACCTTACCGTCCTTCTTTGGTACCGGCACCACATTAGCAACCCACTGAGGGTAAGAAGTCACTGCAAGGAACCCAGCATCAAACTGTTTCATAACCTCGGCTTTAATCTTTTCAGACATCTCTGGACGCATCCGACGGACCTTTTGCTTAACTGGAGGGCAGTCTTCCTTAGTTGGCAAGTGATGGACCACAATATCGGTATCCAACCCGGGCATGTCTTCGTAGGACCAGGCAAAGATCTCCATATACTCATGTAGCATTTGAGTCAACCGTTGCTTCACGCTGAGCTCTAGGTTGGCACCAATCTTTACCTCTTTCCTGTCTGCTTCAGTACCCAAGTTTATTGTTTCCACTGGTTCTTCATGGGGTTGAATTGCCCTCTCTTCCTGAAGCAACAGTCTTGCAAGCTCACCAGGCACTTCGCAATCATCTTCACCTTCGTCTTCGGCTAAGTTGATCGGATTTTCGAAGTCATAACTGGCAGTAGCAGAGTCGTTACCAGTAAAATCCAGAGTGGATTGGAACCTGTATGAGTGAGTGTGTGTGTAAATACAGCTGTTTTGAAATATATGTAAAAGAAAGAAAGACAGAAAAGGAGCACAAGATTTGAAATGCGAGAAAACGTCCAAGATTTTCATTCATGATATATGAAATGACAATTTATATGCCCTCACAAATGAAACCACGGTGCCTCGGGTAAGACACCGGGCCAAAGAGTTTATTATTGTTTATTACAAATACCAAAAACATAGGAATTCATTACTTAGTAACAAGAGAAACAGATAGATTGTCCTTTGCACTCCAATTGTTAAGTCCAACGTCGGTTGCCGGGTAAATCCAGCTATCAAACTCAGCTTCATCCACTTCGTCTTCATCCCCGATAGCATTCACTCCATGAGCAGGCAGGGGAGCTGTCACTACATTAGGCTTCTCAGAGGCCTCAAACTGTACCTCCTTGGCGTCAATAAGATCCTGCAGCTTGCTCCTTAATGCCCAACAGTCATCAGTAGAATGCCCCGGGCTATCTGAATGGTAAGCACAACGAGCATTTGGGTTGTACTTAGAAGATGCAGTATTTGGGAACTTCGGCGCCTCTCTGACAGTCACTAAGTTGGTTGAGAGCAACTGTGGCAAGATCTGGGATAGGGTCATGCTTAACCGGGTGAACTCTCTCCGGGGTCTTTCAGCGCTTTGAGGATTGGTTGGCCGAGGAGCGGCAGCAGGCTTAGCAATCATTACCGCACTGACAGATTGGCGGCGCTCAGGTCTCTCTGATCTCTTGGAACCATACACGGCACTAGCCTCCTTCTTGAAGGGTTTCTTCTCAGAACTAGATGAGGCACCCTTCGGAATCTTGCCAGACTTTAACCCAGCTTCAATTCTTTCTCCAGTCAGAATCAAATCAGTGAACCCTGCAGACGAATTCCCGATAAGATGGTTGAAAAATGGCCCAGATAGGGTCCCTAAGAACATGTCTACCAACTCCCGATCAGTCAATGGTGGCTGCACCCTGCCAGCCAGGTCTCTCCACTTCTGAGCGTACTCCTTAAAACCTTCACTTGAACCTAACGACATACCCTGGAGTTAGGTACGTGTAGGGGCAAGGTCGGCATTATATTGATACTGCTTGTAGAAAGCAGTAGCCAACTCCTCCCAGTTACGAACCTTGGTCCCATCCAGCTGATAGAACCATTCGAGATGAGTCCCTGAAAGACTCTCCTGGAAGAAGTGGATCCACAAATTCTTATCCGCAGAGTACGGTTGAATTTTCCGAACATAGGACCTGAGATGTAGCTTGGGACAAGACGCCCCGTCATATTTAGAAAAGGATGGTGCTTTGAACTTATGAGGGATAATCACACCAGTTGACAAACCTAGATCTCCGAAATCCAGCCCAGGCACCTGTTGTATTTCCATAGCCTTCAGCCTATCCTCCAGTTGCTTGTATCTGTCTTCTGCAGGAGGGTACTGCTCTTCATCAAAATCAGTCTCGTTGTCGGAGACTACCGGACTAGGAACCCTTGCTTCTGCCTGAGGAGTACTCTTGCCAACAGAAGAACCAGCCTCTTCCTGCTGCAGAGCATTGCCAAACCTTCGGCCCGAGTTGAACAAAACAGTTCTTCTCTTCTTCTTCTTCTCCTTCTTCAGGAGCATAGCCTTCAGCTCTTCCTGGCCTTGAGCCAAACCCTTGATTAATTCCTGAAACTGCGCATTCTGCGCCTGAAGAGCCTTGATGGATGTCTCAGTTGATGACGAGTCGGGATTCATGATGCTGAATAAACAGCGAAGAACTGTAAGCAACCTGAAAAGAGGAAAAACCTGCTATGCACATGATGAATGAGATGTGTTTATGCAATGCATTCAAGGGTTCGAAAGTTCAAATTTGTTGTAGACAAAAAAGAACACACGTTATTATTAAGGAAATAATTGTTTAGTACATTAAAGCCTCATGGGCAAAATAATACAAAAATCAAATCAATCCCAGAATACACTGCGCATCCTCTTTGGAGCTATGTAGGTGTTGAGATTCCTCTCCTCATGCAACAGGCGGGTGAGCTCCAAGACCTTCTTTTCACTGGCATGTAGACTGGTCTCAAGAGAATTCCGTTCTTCCTTAAGCTGGATCCAGCTCTTCTGCATCTCTTCCCAGGATGTGGGCATATCAGGGTGCTGAATAGTGTAGGACACTTCTCCTTCCAAGACTGGTTCTTTGATTACTGGGAGCATATGAGGATAAGGCATTACCAACTTCTGGGCGCGGGCGCGTACCCACTTGAGATAAGGTTCCAACGGGATGGAGTTCCTGTGCCCCAGTTTCTTGCTGTCTATCCTACTTGGCATCCTCCAGGCTCTGATAAATCTCTGGCGAAGTCCTTGAGTATCGTTGTCGAAGTCAAAAACTATGTCAGGAATTAACATGTCATGAGGACCATCCCTCCGAGCATAACCAAACTGTCTCCAAGCCAGGCATGGGCTGTAAGTAATACCTCCTATGATTCCAAGTAAAGGAACATTATGGTACTCCCCACAACGATCAATGATAGTGACATCTTCTCTGGACCTAGGGCACCAATGTATATCTGCATGTGTAAGAGTCATCAACCACTGTGACCATCTCAAACCCCACTCATTCTTCAGGACTGATTGTGGAAGGTGCGAAATAAACCACCTTCCCAGGAGAGGAGTGCAACATATAAGGACACCTCTTTTTCTCATGGTTCGAGTGTAACATGAGTGAAGGATGTCCCCTAACAACGTAGGTATAGGATTCTTGGACATAAAGATCTGGACAGCACTGATATCTATAAGCTGATCTGGATTAGGGAACAACACCAAACCATAGACAAGGAGGGCCACAACTTCTTCAAAAGCTTGCAAGTCAAGGGAGTTCCAACATTCATGGGCCTTTTCAAACAGAAACCTAGCTAAGAACCCTTTGATACCACTTCTAACTTCCCAATGTCCCTTGAGGTCAGATGATTGTAGGTGCAAGGCTTTAGCAATCTCTTCAAGCTTAGGTTCCTTTTCCGTACCGTTGAAGGGTAGTTGATCAAGGATAGGGATCTTCAGGAGCCGGGAGAACTCCTCCAATGTAGGTACCAACTGATAATCCAAGAAGGTGAAACAGTGATGCAGAGGATCAAAGAATTGGAACAGGACCTTTATCATATCTTCCTCAATGTTGGTGTTGACCAAGCTGATGAGGCTTCCATGTCTTTCACTGAATGATGAGTTCTCGGGAATCCTGGATATAAGTTCCTTAAGCTGAGGAGGGATCCTTACAAGACTGACTTGAATTGTCTTTCTACGAACAGTTTCCATGTCCTACAAAACAAAGAACAAAGATGAAGATTTGAACCCCTGAAATGGTTAGTCGATGCATATGATGCTGGATGATGTCATGATGCTATGATTAAACACACCACAGATATTTACAAAGACAAACATGTAAGGCACACAAGGCACACAAGACAAGCCCTTAGGGTTTAAGGCCAGCATGGGGTCTGGGTAGTACCCTCTTGAAGTTGGTGGGTTCAACCTGTCCTATCAAAGTAACCGGGTTCTAAGGGTCCCAATATCACGGGATTGCTTTCATTGTTCATCGTTTCGATTTAGCCACTGAACTGGCGACCGAAATATTCCAGGAAAGCAACCCTCAATTGAGTGTAGTATCGAGTATCAACCAACCTCGGACTGCACCAAAGTCAGTTATCTCACTACCCTAAAGAGGCTAAGATAGTTCAATTAAGGTTCCTAAGGTCTATTGATGCTTCACGACACCACGCGGAGGCCCCGTACTCTCCTTGACTGAACTCAAGGGTTACCGGTACACACCAAAGTGCCACATCAACGTAGCAGACTGTTTCAACCATGTCGGTATACCCCGCACAGTTCCCTCACAGCCTTGTTGCTACTTTCTAAGAAGGTATCCCCCAGATCCGGGTTAGGATCTATAGAACTCCCAAGACAGTCCCACAATTTAAAGCAAGCAAATCAATACAATTGAAAACACAGTTATGAACTAAGCCCTAAGGTACACCTCACTTTTAAGTTAGTCCCCAGCAGAGTCGCCAGTTCTGTGATCGGTGGATCTGGAACTGACTGTTTAACGCTGGTTCGCGAAATGTCGTTGAAGCAAGAGTCGCCACCGTCTTTTATTTTCTCCAAATGGAAAGGACAAAAGCACAGAAAAATTCCTTATAGAGATTGCTCTCGGTTCGGGAGGTAGATTATAGAAAGGGAAGGTGTTAGCACCCTTTCTATCCATGGTTATCCATGGGCTCTTAGATACTTGCTCATTGTGTTTTCAAAAATGGTTTGTTTGCTTTTCAATGTGGGTTTTAAAAAGTTTCTTTGAAAATTTCAGTTCGACTCTTGTATCGGTCCTCAAGAGTGTTTGAAAAAATGCTTTCGAAAGCTTTTTGAAAATGTGTTGGTGTGAAAAGTATTTTGAATTTTTGTTTGAAATTTAGAGCAAGTATCTATGAGAACCTACCCACCCTAAGGAATTCGTCTGTGTAGATGTCCTTTAAAGTAGTGCCATCCCACCATTGAGAGGTAGGTAGCACCACCGTTGGAGGTGTTCGGGTCAATTCGAGGTTCGGGACATGGTGATCACCAGAGCAATGGGAAGACACCTTAGAAGCTACCCTCATGCCAGGTTCCCGGATCATGAGGACTTACTAAGACATCCTCTACTCGACGATCACCTTTCGAGGCAAGGCAACAGTGAGGCGTACCCTAGGGGTGGTGTGTGATTTGTGTGTCATGTTCATTTGCATTTATCTTGTCATGTTATTGGTGTTCTACGCTTGTTTTTATTTTTGTCCATACATTCTTTCATGCCATTTGTTAACAGTTAAAAAATATTGCGAGAAAGTAAAAATTCTAAGCTATTACAAAAGGCGCGGGTCCACATCGCCAAAATTAAACCAGGACCCGATTTGACAGAAAATAAATAAAGAATTAAAAGAAAAGTGCGAGAAAATTAAAAGGTTACATGGCCTTGGGAGAGATACATAAATATTATAAAGAAATAAAATAAATATGCGCATAAGAATTAAATCGAAACGAGGGCGTTGGACCCTTTTTGCAAAATTAAACTAATGAGGAATTAATTTAAAATTAAAAGAAAGAAAGAACTTGTTTTTTTGGTATTTTTTAGTATTTTAGGATTTAATATGAAAAAAGAATTAACTAAAATAAATACGAACCCTAATTCTAGTGGCTTTTAATTTATTAAGAAAACATTGAATTTTAACCTAAATTAACCCTAATTTTTATATACAAATTTAATTATAAAAATAAATAAAATAAATAATATTAAATATTTGATTATCATGAAAGAAAAATAAAAAGATGAAAATTAATCAAACCTAATTCTATGTTTTTTAAATTTATTATGAAAATATTAAATTAAACCCTAATTTAAAACTAATTATTTTACATGCAAATTTATTTACAAGAAATATTAAAATAAAAAATATTTATTATTTTTTCTTTTCTGATTTTTTTATGTTTTTTATGCTTTTTATGAAAATAATTAATTAATTAAACAAATATAATTAAAAGAAAATAGAATTAATAAATAAAAAAAAAACATAGCAAACCTAGGGGGGTTGTAGTCCCCAACATGGAGGTTAAGCCCAAGATTTTGAGCCCAAATCAGCATGGCCTTGCTGACTTTTCCAGGACGCGTGTGATGCATGGACTAGGGTTCATCATATTCCTTAGATCTGAGCCTTTGATTTGATGCCCTTGGACGCGTGGATGGCTTGATGGAGAAGGTGCATTGTAATCCTCAAGGCTTGAACTGCATGTGAACATGAATTGGAAAATAATATTGAAAGGGTGAAGACCTGGGGCTCGAACCCAGGTCATTAACATTACCAGTCAATACATGCGCCACTGAGCCACTTCAAACGCGTTTAATATATAATAACTAATAATCATTATAAAAGAAAATTGGTTAGTAGCTAAAAAACGCGCGCAAAGTTTGAACGAACCACTCACGCCTTGACACTGCATCATCTTCTTCATGTTTGTTTTTCCTGAAAAATATAATAAAACATGGCAACGGTTTTTTGAGCGTTCTCTTAGGCTAGCTTCTGAAAAATAGCGACTAGCCCTGTGACGCTCATAAATTGAGCGCGAGGGTAGCTTCTTCTTCGTCCAAAGGCGCTGATCATGACCATGGTACTATGGTGTCCTAATTTTGCCTTATCTTAAAACCCCTAATTCGAAACTCTGCAAACCCTAAAAAGCAACAATGGTATATTGGCACACAATGCATAAAAATACAATTAAACATATGGGTTAGCTTCAGAATTGCATAAGGAGTATGAATCAACAATTAAAATGCCATGAAAATGCATAGATGTTAAAACACGATTATGAATTTTTTTCTGTACAGGGCCGGTTCAGTGTACCAATTCTTTGAGTTTTGATGAACGTTTTTGATTGGAAATCGTTCTATGAAGCTTCAGCAAGCTAATGAAACAAAAATCGTGCCTTGAATCGCCCTAGAATGAGGTTTTCAGTTTTGAGTTTTTTGCAAAAAATTCAAGTTTGTGAATTGGTTTCTAGCGCAGCTCAATGGTCCTTTTCATTAGGGTTGTGATCTTTGTATATGTAGTAATGATTTAGGTTAAGAAAAACTAAACAAATCCTTTGCATTCATGGTTTTTGGAATTTGATTTTCAAAGATCTTTTTCAATCTTTTTTCATGTGCTTTTTGATACAAATTACCTCCAATTGCATTGGTTATTTCCTTATTTAGCTAGGCACGAAATCTTGATGATATAATGTGCACAAAAAGATTGAGAAAATTAGGTTAAGCATTTTTCATGTATTTATTTTAATTTAAATGAATTATTATTAATAAAAATCCAAATAAATAAATAAAAAATGAATAAAGACTTCCCTTTGGGCCAAGTGGTCGTGCATATGCCTTGGATGATGAATTGTGGAAGAAAAATGGGCCCATTAGCAATTTTAGGTCATTTGAATCAATGTTGACTTTTCAAAATACCCAAAACTTTCCCAACTTCTACAAGGCATAACTTGCTCAACTTTTAAGCTTTTCTCATGTTCTTGGATATTTTGGAAAGGTCTTTGAGTCCTCTAACCAATGCCTTTGGTCCCATGTCATTTTGATTTACCAATCTCAAGTTATGGCATTTGACTTAAAGTCCCTTTTTGTTGACTTTTGAAAATGACCTATAATGTTGAAATTGATAACTTTTTGTGAGAGCATTTCTTGGACTTTAAGTATGAATATGAGTTGTAGGAAATGTCTTTCTCTTCAAAATGAGCTTTGGATGGAATTTTTCTGATAATCCATGTGAAAGTTATGCCCTGGTCAATTTGCAGTTGACTTTTTCAGCTGTCCAAATAAGGAAACTTTTGCATATTGATGATTTTTGAGCCAAGCTTTGAGAATCATGATCAAGCATTGATCAAATGATGTTTGTGGCTTCAAAATGAGATGTTGACCAAAAATTTGAACTTTTGACTGCCAAATGACCATTTTGCCCCTACAGTTGACTATAGTGCAATTAGGGTTTTGACTGTGCAATTTTGTGCTGAATGTCTTGACACTTGATATGAGGATGCTTGACCATATTTATAAGCATGTGGGACTTGATTGGGCCCTTTGAAACTTCATTTTCTTGATCAGAACAAAAACCCTAATTTTGACTGTTTAAGAGGCCCTTGCACTGTGCAACCCTTGGGGAATTTTGAAGCTTGACTTGGCAATTTCTTGAAGAATATGGGAGGGCAAATTTTGGGGTACAACACCTGTCTACTGATTTAGGAAAATGTGATCATTTTGCAAAAATGCTCAGATACACACTTAAACATCAGTACCTGTATGACAATATTTTTCTGCAAAGGCACCTAATGAATCAGTACAAACTAAACTAGAATGTTATGACATCAGTCATGACATTCACACATACACTTGGGTTTTACCAAAAATGCAAGCCAATACCTAAACAACTACAAACTCCCCCTTTGGCAGATTTTTGGCTAAAGACCCTAAGCAATCAGAGATAGATAGCAGCAGAAAGATATGACTGTAGAAAAATAGAATGTCTAATTAAGTAAGTACCAAAATATATCTCCCCCTCTTTAGCCACAAATGGGCCAAAGATACATGTTCATAAAAAATATACAGTCATCCAGAAAAGTGATAAGAGCAGCAAAAAAAAACTGAACACACTTCCAAACTCCACCAGGGACCAACAACAACTCCACCAAACAGCAACCAACCTTTAAGTACTGTCATCAGACTCAGAGGAGCTAGTTTCTTCAGTATTGAGATGACCTTCAGCTTCTACACCCTCTTCCCTTCTGTTTCCTTCAGCTTCCTCCTTTTCTAACCTGGCAATTAGGATTTCTAGGGTCTTTTTCCTAGCTTCCAGTTCTTTGCAGGTCTCTTTTAATACAGCTATGACATCAGATGTCTTGGACTGGGTCTTCACAGACGATGTCTCAACTGATGTTATGACAATATCAGGAGCATGAGATCCCTGAAATAGTTTGTAGTGCAACCCAAGGGCAGGAGCTCTTTTGCAAGCAGTATCTCTTGCCACCAGGATATCAGGATATTGTGCAAGGATAATTCCACAAAGGAGGGAGGGAAAGGCAATTGGTCCTTTGACAGCATAACTACCGGCATGTTTTAAAGTTTGTTCAAAAATATACCTGCCATAGTCAAAAGCAGTCTTGGTTCCCACATCATAAATAAATCTCCCTAATCCTGTGGAGATAGTTGATTTATGGTTTGTAGGCACCCAGTTAGCTGCACCAATCTTGTGCAGGATGGCAAATTTCATGCTAAGTTTGCTGGCATTCAGCTTGCCTTTCAAGGGCCAGCACTTCACTTGCCTTGCTGTGATGGTTTGACAAACTTCATTGTCAGTGACTTCCAGATCAGGACAATCCTCATTTGTTCTTCCAAGAAATTTGTTAATTTCTGATGGAGAGAACTTGACCCTTCTTCCTCTAACAAAAACACTTTCAAAGTCAGCTGACCTTCCATCAGCACAATCATTAGACAAGTTAACTATGAACTCCTTGACCAGATTTTCATAACACTTGTTAAATTTTATCACTGTCTTCATCAGTCCAGCATTCTTGATCAGGTCCATGATGTATTTGCACTCCATGGCATCATTGTTGAGTTCTCTTTCTAAGGCTATTCTCTTTAAGCAAACATACTTCCATCTGTTTGCATTGTCAGGATGATGAAAAGAGATGTTGTCTGTTGGGACTTCAGGAACTCTAGCAATTTTGCTGGAGGGGAGCTTCCTTCTGATAGGAATTTCTTCAGCATCAATCTCAAATTCTGATTCCTCATCAGAATCAGAAGATTCAGTTTCTTTTCTCTTCTTTGAAATTGGTTGTCTAGCAGTATGCACCTGGGCCTTCACCTTCCCTTTGGACTGAATAGTTTTCACAGATTCTACCCCAGCCATGCCTTCAGCCTTGGATTTCTTAACAACAGGTTTATCTTTGGACACACATTTTGCATCATTCTGATTACCCTTTCTTTTCATCAATCTCCTAGCTATGCTAGGGTTTACATTGGAAATTAGATCATTATCTGAGTAATCCTCATCCACATCAATGATAGGTGGATCAACAGTCTTTTCTGAAGGGTTCTGAATGTTGTCATTTTGTGTCACAACATTCTCAGAGACATCTACATTCTCAGATACGTCCACATTTGGGCTTCCTGATTGATTTAAAGGGACAGAAATCCCCGGTACAGGTTGGTTTCCGCTTAATATACTAGTAACAAGCCTAGCAATAGCTTGATGAACTTGAACTGATCCTTCTCTATTTGGAACAGAAGAAGAAGGATGAGAAGGATTACCAGAGGCAATAGCTTGAGCTCTTCCTGCATGTCTAGTTCTTAGCTTTTTGACTTTGGCGGGGTCAGTTGCCATCTCTCTGAGAGGAGTGACCTCAAGAACTTCAGATTCTATGCATGTGGTGATTGCTCTAGAGTCTTGGTCAGATGATGAAGATGATGAGGATGATGAAGTCGCCTTGGTTGAAGATGATGTCTGAGACATTTTGATTGACTTAGAGCAACAGTAGCAATTTGGGAGAAAATTTTGATTGAGAGAAGGGAACAGGTTGCAAGGTCGAGAGAGGTAGGAGGCAAAAGAGAGTCTTTTCAACTTCTTAGGAATTTTGAAGGAATTTGGAAAACATATGATTAACCCACTAAAAATAGACTTAACAAGATTAACCCACTAAAAATAGACTTAACAAGATTAACTCCTTCAACCCTTGTTTTAAGCAAAATTAATTGCTATAATTTCTCATGTTGGCAAATACCCAACCTGCCCCTCAAGTTTTCAAGTTTATTTCCAACAAGAGCCTTGGTAGAAGAATCAGCCAGCTGAAGCTTAATGATACCATGTTCCAGTTTAATTGACTTCTTCTCTACAAAGTCAATGTGCTTGGTCCTGCTATGCTGAATAGGGTTCATGGAAATATTGATTGTATTCAGATTGTCACAATATAATGTCACAACATCTTGTGAGACATTATACTCAGTTAGCATATGTTTTGACCAGATATTTTGAGAACAGTTACTCCTAGCTGCAACCATTTCAGCACAGAGTTGGGAAGGCATTCTTTTGACATGAATCATAGTTCTGGTTGATTCTTGAATGATCTTATTTTTCTTTTTGTCCACTCCATTTTGATGGAGAGTTGTAGGAGAAGAGACTTCACGACTCATTTCTTCAGGAAAACAGAATTTATTAGACTTGTTGTTTCCAACATCCTTGTCATGATTACTTCTGGTTCTGACAACACATCCTTCTTCAAGTTTATTCACCACATCATAGACATGTTTCTTTTTACCAAGCCTTTCAATTTTAAGTTCACCACAAACCCTTCTTTTATCAGTCTGTAGTTTTGGAGTCCTTCTGACTGCTTCCATAGAGATGGCTCTTTTCATTCTTCTTAGATGAAGATGACCAAGCTTATGGTGCCACAGGTTCATCTCTTTTTCTTCTTTGGTAATTGGACACATAGTGGAGTTATTAGTGTTCTCAGGCTGCCACAAGTAACAGTTATCTTTGGACCTGACTCCTTTCATTGCAATTTCTTGTTTTTCATTGATTACAAGACATTCAGATTTTGAGAAATTGACCTTGAATCCTAGATCACACAGTTGACTGATACTAATGAGATTAGCAGTCAGCCCTTTTACCAGCAATACTTCACTCAGCCTTGGAACTTCAGGGCAGTCCAAATTACCAACTCCTTTGATTTCACCTTTAGCACCATCTCTAAAGGTCACATAACTGGTGTTGTGAGGTTTAACATGATTGAGAATGTTCTTTATTCCAGTCATGTGTTTAGAACACCCACTGTCAAAGTACCAGCCTTCCTTTGCAGACACTCTCAGGGAAGTATGGGCTATCAGGGCAGTAGCCTTTTTCTTCCATTGAGGAGTATGTGGTACCCTTTTTGACTTAGGTTTAACACCTGAGTTTTGATTAGGGTATCCATGCAATTTGAAGCAGAAGGGCTTTATGTGTCCATACCTCCCACAATGATGACATCTCCATCTTTGGTATTTTTTCTTCATGTATTTCTGTTTCTGATGTTGAGAGTTGTGTTGAGACATCTGCTTTGACAATTGTTTAACATGCCTGATCTTCTTGTCTGCACCAGATTTCTTAGCTTCCACAAATCCTAGTCAAGATTTGTTTCCCACATTTTGTCCAACTTGAAGAATCTCTTCTAATTTATCTGTTCCATTGGTCAGCATCTTGACAGATTTGGTCATTTGGTTCAGTTGTGAGTTCAGCAATTGAACTTCCCCTTCTAGATGACTTATAGTTTCAAGATCTGCCCTTTTTTCAGCCTCCAGCTTTATAATGAGTTTTGATTGTTTCTCATTCTGCACAGAGACTTCAGCACTTCTGATACATAATTTCTTGTAGGTATCAGCCAGTTCTTCAAATGTCACTTCTTCATCACTGGTGTCACTTTCAGAGGTACAAACACTAGTTAGAGCAGTAACTAGTTTGGCAGATTATTCTTCAGAATTACTTTCTGAATCACAGTCAGACCAAGTAACAATCATTCCTTTCTTTTGTTTCTTAAGAAAGGTAGGACATTCAGCTCGAATATGCCCATATCCTTCATAGCCATGGCATTGAATTCCTCTCCCTTGGTTTCCCTTCTCTTCTGACCTTGGTCTTCTGCTGAAACTGTCAATGTCAGAGGGAATGTTATGAACATTAGACCTTGACTTTGGATCTATTCTTTTGATGAGTTTGTTGAACTGTCTTCCAAGCATGGCTATAGCTTCTGAAATATTTTCTTCTTCATCCCCCTTGTTTTCAACATCAGTGTTGGATACAAGTGTTATGCTCTTGTTCTTCTTGTCACCATTATCAGTGATCCCCATCTCAAAAGTCTGAAGAGACCCAATAAGTTCATCCACTTTCAACTTGCTGATGTCCTGGGCTTCCTCTATGGCAGTTACCTTCATTGCAAATCTTTTAGGAAAGGATCTGAGAATCTTTCTCACCAGTTTTTCTTCTGACATCTTTTCTCCCAGTGCTCCTGAGGTGTTGGCAATCTCCAGGATGTTCATGTGAAAATCATGAATGGTTTCATCTTCCATCATTTTTAGATTCTCAAACTTGGTAGTCAACATCTGAAGCCTTGACATTTTTACTTTGGAAGTGCCCTCATGAGTAGTTTTGAGAGTGTCCCAAACTTCCTTGGCCAGTTCATATTGATGTACTAGTCTGAAAATGTTTCTATCAATTCCATTGAACAAGGCATTTAAAGATTTGGAATTTCCCAGGGCTAACTCATCTTCTTCTTTACTCCAATCTTCCTCAGGCTTCAGACTGATTGTCCCATCTTTCTCAGTTATGGTGGGATGGTTCCATCCTTTGTCAGCAGCTCTCCAAGCCTTTTTGTCCAGAGATTTTAAGAAGGCAATCATACGAGGTTTCCAGTAGTCATAATTAGTTCCATCCAGAATGGATGGTCTATTTCCAAAAACTCCTTCTTTGTCCATAGTGCCAGAAAGTGATATCCCTAGATCTCACCCAGTAATACAGGCAGGGTGCCTGCTCTGATGCCAATTGAAATTCTGGCTGCAGATACTCAATGTCACGTTCAATGTTATGACACCGTATCTGACTTACTATATGACAGTAAATACAAAAACAATAAAGAACACAGTCAATTGTTTACCCAGTTCAGTGTGCAACAACACCTACTCTGGGGGCTACCAAGCCAGGGAGGAAATCCACTATAAGAGATGTTAATTCAGGAATAAACCAACCAGTTTATCTCCTTCACTTAAGACCTACCCAATGCAATTTCAATCTAAGTACAACTTAAACCTGAGTTCCTACTCACTCCCCCTCAATCACAACAGTGATACATAAAACAATTTGACTACTGAATTGATGAAGACACTCTTCAAAAACATACACTTGATTAAGCTTCACAGCTTTTTAATCAAGTAACAAAACCACTCTTTCTTCACAGCTTTGAGTGATACACACACCTAACTTGACTCTGCTTCACAGCTTTAGTCAAGAGACATACAAACACTCTTGCTTCAAAGCTTTGAGTGCTACACAACCCTTACAATTAAAAACCTATTCCAAGTCACTTATCACAATGATAATTGCTTGGATTACAATAGTTAAAACTATACAGCTTCTAAATGATCTTCTGTCAAAAAGGGATTGCTTTCAAAACAGCAGCCCTGTTGAATATATAGCAGCTGCATCTTCAGTTAGGGTTTCCACAAAAAGCTAGGGTTAATTCCATTTGACCTTAAGACTGGGTCACAGGACTTTATAAACCAGGTTAGGGTTGAGCTAGGTTAACCCAAAGAAAACGCAGGATTCTATTCTGGAAAGACTGAGTCATTTTCCTGAAAAAACTCAGAATTAACCAAACTGCATACCTGTTAGTACAGAACAGGATGTCTTAACATCTGTTATGACATCTGAAAAACCTGTCTACTGATTTAGGAAAATGTGATCATTTTGCAAAAATGCTCAGATACACACTTAAACATCAGTACCTGTATGACAATATTTTTCTGCAAAGGTACCTAATGAATCAGTACAAACTAAACTAGAATGTTATGACATCAGTCATGACATTCACACATACACTTGGGTTTTACCAAAAATGCAAGCCAATACCAAAACAACTACATTATGTTTAAAAAAATAGTTTCAACTTTCAAAAAGCAAAACCAATTTTTGAATTTCATATTTGTGTTAACAATTTGGATTTGTTTTAAAAACTCATCCTTATTTTTGATCTTATATTAAATTGGTTTTAGATAAATCATCAAATCCTTGAGAAGTTATATATATGGTAGAGTGGATGTATAATATATCAAAGATGAACGTGATCATCAACAAAGCTATCACCACAAATATTTAAAAACTGAAAACTTAGAATGGCTACTATATTTTTTTTGTTCGTTTTATTCCCACTTTTTTTGGTCTTCATTAATGTTCAAGAACCACATGTGTTTTAGGTGATGCATTTCATATAGATGGCATTATTCATGTATATATAATATTTAAGAAATTTGAAATAAAATAATAGGATAGAATATTTAAGAAATGAAAGTGAATAGAAAATAAAATAATTGTTTAGTTGTTTGGTAGAAGTAAAAGTGAATAGGAAGAGAGAGAAAAAGAAAGAGATATAAATATAAAATGACAATAATACCCTAATATAAAATAATAATACATATTAATTATCTTAACTAAAATGTTTAAAATAAACAAATTAATTAATTAATTTTTTATTAAAAGACAATATATTTCACTCGTTGATCTAACATATTTAAAATTTCATTATAATTAAGAAAGCAATACATTTATTATAATATTTAAAATGACACAAATGGCCATTCAGCTACAATTATGTCCATAAAGCGTGAAATCACTCAAACTAAACATTCTTTCTTTCATGAGTAGTATCCAAACGGAAGACGACCCACATTTCACAAAAATTTTCATTATGTGAGTTTCCCTTCTTTTACTTTTTCATGAAACAAACAAAGTATATAAAACTTGTGATATATATATATATATATATATATATATATATATATATATATATATATATATATATATATATATATATATATATATATATATATATATATATATATATATATATATATATATATATATATATATATATATATATATATATATATATATATATATATATTATTTAAGTTAAATTAAATGTAAAAAATAATGTTTCGGGTTTAATAAACAAACTATTGATATTTATAAAACATAAATTATTTTGGTGATTTTTAAATTAAAATTTATACAATAAAAAATATTGTCAATAAAGAATATTTATAAAATAATTTAAAAATAATTTAAATTAAATATATTTAAATTAATTATGGATGACTTGGAATATAATAAGTGATAGATTATATGAATTTTATCTTTAATGATTTGATTTTATTTAAAAAAATTATTAAAAAAAAAGTGAATTTTATTACGTTAATAAACTGTTTTAATTTATCCAAATTCAATTGGATTCAATTTTAACACTCATATCCCATATATTAGAAAATAACTTTAAAATTAAAATGAATAATGTCTTTTAGAAAAATATTCGTAAAAAGAAACTATTTAATAAATATTATATTAAAACCAAATATGATATATAAAGAGAGAATATGTTTCACCAAAGTGGTATTTGAGAACTTCAAATAACAACGGAGAGTACTTGTAAAAGTATTCATCTCTTAGACTTCATTGTGAATTCTCTTAAGAAAAAAATAAATATTTTTATGTGGCTTTAAAAATAAAAATTTGTTTTATTTCATATTATGTTTAAAAAAATAGTTTCAACTTTCAAAAACCAAAACTAATTTTTGAATTTCATATTTGTGTTAACAATTTGGATTTGTTTTAAAAACTCATCCTTATTTTTGATCTTATATTAAATTGGTTTTAGATAAATCATCAAATCCTTGAGAAGTTATATATATGGTAGAGTGGATGTATAATATATCAAAGATGAACGTGATCATCAACAAAGCTATCAGCACAAATATTTAAAAACTGAAAACTTAGAATGGCTACTATATTTTTTTTTGTTCATTTTATTCCCACTTTTTATGGTCTTCATTTATGTTCAAGAATCACATGTGTTTTAGGTGATGCATTTCATATAGATGGCATTATTCATGTATATATAATATTTAAGAAAATTGAAATAATATAATAGGATAGAATATTTAAGAAATGAAAGTGAATAGAAAGTAAAATAATTGTTTAGTTGTTTGGTAGAAGTAAAAGTGAATAGGAAGAGAGAGAAAACGAAAGAGATATAAATATAAAATGACAATAATACCCTTATATAAAATAATAATACATATTAATTATCTTAAATAAAATGTTTAAAATAAACAAATATATTAATTTAATTTTTTTATTAAAAGACAATATAATTCACTGCTTAATCTAACATATTTAAAATTTCATTATAAATTAAGGAAAACAATACATTTATTATAATATTTAAAATGACACAAAGGGCCCATTCAGCTACAATTATGTCCATAAAGCGTGAAAATCACTCAAACTAAACTTTCTTTCTTTCATGAGTAGTATCCAAACGGAAGACGACCCACATTTCACAAAAATTTTTCATTATGTGAGTTTCCCTTTTTTTACTTTTTCATGAAACAAACAAAATATATAAAACTTGTGATATATATAAATTATATATATATTATAATATATATATATATATTATATATTATATATATATATATATATATATATATATATATATATATATATATATATATATATATAATATAATATATATATATAATATATATATAGTTAAGTTAAATTAAATTTAAAAAATATTGTTCCGGGTTTAATAAACAAAACTATTGATATTTAAAAAACATAAATTATGTTGGTGATTTTTAAAACTAAAATTTCTACAATAAAAAATAATTGTCAATAAAGAATATTTATAAAATAATTTAAAAAATAATTTAAATTAAATATATTTAAATTAATTATGGATGACTTGGATTATAATAAGTGATAGATTATATGAATTTTATCTTTAATGATTTTGATTTTATCTTTAATGATTTGATTTTATTAAAAAAAATTATAAAAATATAAGTGAATTTTATTACGTTAATAAAATGTTTTAATTTATCCAAATTCAATTGGTTTTCAATTTTAACACTCATATTCCATATATTAGAAAATAACTTTAAAAAGTAAAATGAATAATGTCTTTTAGAAAAATATTCGTAAAAAGAAACTATTTAATAAATATTATTTTAAAACCAAATATGATATATAAAGAGAGAATATGTTTCACCAAAGTGGTATTTGAGAACTTCAAATAACAACGGAGAGTACTTGTAAAAGTATTCATCTCTTAGACTTCAATGTGAATTCTCTTAAGAAAAAAATAAATATTTTTTATGTGGCTTTAAAAATAAAAATTTTGTTTTATTTCATATTGTGTTTAAAAAAATTAGTTTCAACTTTCAAAAACCAAAACCAATTTTTGAATTTCGTAGTTGTGTTAACAATTTGGATTTGTTTTAAAAACTCATCCTTATTTTTTATCTTATATTAAATTGGTTTTAGATAAATCATTAAAATCCTTGGGAAGTTCTATATATGGTAGAGTGGATGTATAATATATCAAAGATGACCGTGATCATCAACAAAGCTATCACCACAAATATTTAAAAATTTGAAAACTTAGAATGGCTACTATATTTTTTGTGTTTATTTTATTCCCACTTTTTATGGTCTTCATTTTATGTTCAAGAACAACATGTGTTTTAGGTGATGCATTTTCATATAGATGGAATTATTCATGTATATATAATATTTAAGAAAATTGAAATAAAATAATAGGATATAATATTTAAGAAAAGAAAGTGAATAAAAAGTAAAATAATTGCTTAGTTGTTTGGTAGAAGTAAAAGTGAATAGGAAGAGAGAGAAAAAGAAAGAGATATAAATATAAAATGACAATAATACCCTAATATAAAATAATAATACATATTAATTATCTTAACTAAAATGTTTAAAATAAAAAAATATATTAATTAATTTTTTATTAAAAGACAATATAGTTCGCTCGTTGATCTAACATATTTAAAATTTCTTTATAATTAAGGAAAAATACATTTATTATAATATTTAAAATGACACAAAGGGCCATTCAACTACAATTAATGTCCATAAAAGCGTGAAATCACTCAAACTAAACTTTCTTTCTTTCATGAGTACTATCCAAACGGAAGACTTTCCCTTCTTTTACTTTTACATGAAACAAACAAATTATATAAAACTTGTGATATATATATATATATATATATATATATATATATATATATATATATATATATATATATATATATATATATATATATATATATATATATATATATATATATATATATATATATATATATATATATATATATATATATTAGTTAAGTTAAATTAAATTTAAAAAATATTGTTCCGGATTTAATAAACAAACTATTGATATTTAAAAAACATAAATTATGTTGTGATTTTTAAACTAAAATTTCTACAATAAAAAATGTTTTCAATAAAGAATATTTATAAAATAATTTAAAAATACTTTAAATTAAATATATTTAAATTAATTATGGATGACTTGGAATATAATAAGTGATAGATTATATGAATTTTATCTTTAATGATTTGATTTTATTAAAAAAAATTATAAAAAATAAGTGAATTTTATTACGTTAATAAACTGTTTTAATTTATCCAAATTCAATTGGATTCAATTTTAACACTCATATTCCATATATTAGAAAATAACTTTAAAAGTAAA
>CATIWC010003111.1:0-91574 GCA_948472305.1 Vicia faba | reverse complement strand
AATCAACATCAAACGGTAATGGTTTATAGGGTTTTCTCTTAAACACTTCTCTTGTAATCATACTTTTTGCAAAGTAAGAAATTTCTCTCTCTCTCTCTCTCTCTCTCTCTCTCTCTCACTCTCTCTCTCTCTCTCTCTCTCTCTCTCTCTCTCTCTCTCTCTCTCTCTCCTCTCTCTCTCTCTCTCTCTCTCTCTCTCTCTCTCTCTCTCTCTCTCTCTCTCTCTCTCTCTCCTCTCTCTCTCTCTCTCTCTCTCTCTCTCTCTCTCTCTCTCTCTCTCTCTCTCTCTCTCTCTCTCTCCTCTCTCTCTCTCTCTCTCTCTCTCTCTCTCTCTCTCTCTCTCTCTCTCTCTCTCTCTCTCTCTATATATATATATATATATATATATATATATATATATATATATATATATATATATATATTACTCTCATTTACTTTCTATATGCAATTTGTTGAATGTGATTGTTTGATCAATCGATTCTTATAGAATTTTTTCTTTGATTGTTAACGTTTAAATTACTTTGTTGATTAGCTTATAATCACTTTGACTGTAAGTGTTTTTCATATCAACAAAGCTCAAAGAAAATTCTGAAAAATGCGCCACATGTTCGATAAATTGTTAAGTTATGTTTTTAACATGATTTCATTGGAAATAGGAAACCGTTGTGTTTGATATTAAATTATTAATTGAGATATTATTATGTTGATTGATTTTATCATTATCTTAATTCATATGGCTTGTGCATATCTGAGTTTCCAATAACTAGGTTCGTTTAGACTACTATTAAGATCTAGGCCAAAATCCTTTCGCTCAATATTGTTTTTCAAATAAGTTTTTAAATAACTGTTTTTGAAAGGTAAGTTTTAAATGGGGATCTATTCACCCCTCTTCTAGATAATTCGTCGTATTCTAACAATTATGATATAGTATGTTTTGATTGTTGACTTAAGTGTATGCATACATTATAAGAGTATGTGTGTGTGCATGATACGGTGTGTTCTTAGTGTGTGTGTGTGTGTATGTGTGTGTGGGCACGCATGATAGTGTATGTTCTTAGTGTGTATATGTGTGTATGTGTGTGTGTATGTGTGTGTGTGTGTGTGTGTGTTATGTTATTTGGGTATTAATATGTGACTATGTGTGTGTATTTGTGCATAGTAGTTTTATGACTATTGTTCATGTAGTGTGAAGTAACTGTATCTTATATTATGATATTGTTCTGGTTGTGATAGTTGTATTATTATGTTAATGCATTGTGCTAAGAGATCATAAGTTGTCCTTTAATATTATATTAATGTGATGTGTTTGGGATTATGCACACATTATATAATGCATAAGTGTTATGTGTAATGTGATGATATTTGACAAAGTGTATGTATATGTGTGATTCATGTATGATATTATGACGTGTATGTTATTAACTATACTATGACTTGCTTACTTTTGTGTATGTATTAAATGATTAAAATCTTGATGATGAGTGAGGTTAAACCTTGAGTTTGTAATTAGGCGAATGGACTAATAAGATAACATAGGCTATGACAAATGACTTAGATGGAGATATTCGGACGCGAAGGTGCCTTGATGTGTATTGCGGATGAGTAGTTGCTTGAGTTATGAATCAACAGGCTTTGTATGGAATATGTTGAGATAATATTAGAATTGATGGATGTGGTAACCTATTGATTAATGAGAGTAATCACGAGAATGTTGAGATCTGGTCACGTATTCAAACTTTTACCCTTAATTGTGCACATCCCAATTGAGATACTTATGTAAAGTAGAATTGGGATATATCACCAATGACCCGTGTCTCACAATGGTTTTGAGTCCCAACTATGGATTGATTCCATGGAGGATAGGTGGACTCCTAAGTGGGTTTGAGTCCCAAACGGCGAAAAATACTATAAGTAGGTTCGAGTTCCATACGAGTGACAGTTCTTGAAATGGGTTCGAGTCTCGTGGAGAACCCGAATCCACAAGTAATTTGAATCATATGAACATGCGTGAACCAAGGCTTGCCCTGGACTTAGGTCCGATCCGGGAACAATGTTTTGTACTTCTGAATAGTGATTTATTGAGTTATGTGAACTTAAGTTGCATGTTCCCATACAATGCGAATATCCCTTAAATACTTAAGTCTGACTATATTGTGTAAGTGTACATAAGTTCCCAAGTTGAGGAGTTATGGAATTATATATAGAACCTTGTAGAGCTGAGTGGATCCTTAATATATGAGAACTTGCTGAGATTATTATTTCACCCCACTATTATTATTATTTTCAGGATTCTTTGCAGATTGAAGGCAAGGACAAGCTTGTCTGATGATGTTTCAAAGACTTTTGTTATCGTGTTATTCCGTTGTGGATTATGTACATATGTTGATGTTGTACATAAATCTTAAATTTTTTTATTAGGCACCTTTGTATAGCATGTACCATATTGTATACTATTCTTTTGGACACATGTATATATTGATGTCGATATGCACTTATTCTGTATCAGTACCAATTAACATTCTACATAATTTATTTTCTAGATGTATAATTTATTTCAGTGAGAGATTAGAAGGACTACAACACAGATAAAATACACACATACAATAGCTTCTCACCATATATGAGCTAACTCTCAATACCACATCAACACTAAAGTAACCTACATCCCTTAATCATTAAGGATTGTTAAGCATTTATACTCTTAACAAGTAAAATAGGCGTCCATTATGGACCCTGGTAAAACTAACCTAATATATATATATATATATATATATATATATATATATATATATATATATATATATATATATATATATATATATATATATATATATATATATATTATATATATATATATATATATATAATCACCTTTTCGAAAGAACACTTGATCGACATACTGCCCCATAATAATGATCTCATAGTCATCACGATTCATTTTGCCAAATAGGATGTGAAGTGAATGTTAATCGACCCTGGTAACTCAGTAGACATATTGTTCTAGAGCACCTTCTAAAGGCTCCAACTAGATCCAAACAACATTGGAGATTTCCAAGGGTCACTACTACAAAATGCGTATTCAACAACACCATGTTCACCACGATTCTTATCTACACCGTGGTGACATCTCTAAAATGAGGCACTGACATATTTATTTTGTTTATTGATTAAAAATTATTTGTATATAACAGCGGTTGATGTACCAATCATGGTGATACAATCAAACTTTCATGGGTTCGAACCTCGGCGCAGTAAAATATTTTATTCCTTTAACGTTAAGGCGCACCTTTTCTTTTAATTTATTTTAAAACTCACAAATAAAAGAGATATCACTACGGTTGGTAGTGTTAATCATTGTGAAATAGTTTACTCATATATAAGCGAATTAACTCTCACTTATAGATAGTAGCACTATTTCCTTCACAAGGAAACCCTAGCATCCATTTTTCCCTTCTTCTTCGCCATTAGTCTTGAATCTTGTGCTTCATAAATTAATGTATACTTCTTCTTTCATCTTCTTGTTATATAGTTCCCCATTATCTTGTTTGTTGCATGTTATTTTTGATGATTGTACTCCTTTTTTCAAATCCTTCTTCATTACCTTATCAAAGGAAACTTCATCCTCCTTGTACTTTGTTACAGTTCCACGACTTCATGTATATCCATTGATGATGTAAGTTGTTAGATGATTTTCATACTTTGTTGATAAATAAGTTTGTTGTTACACATGTTGGTAACTTTCATGGTTATTGTAGGTCTCAACAAGAACAAAAATATTTTAGTAAATGAAGAAATAGCAGCGGCAACAAACTTCATCTAGTTTGAGAATCTGTGAGAAGAAATATAAGAATTATGAAATTGTTGTTTAAACTTTTTACTCCTTATATTTATTTTTAATAGCTTCACAAACTAGATGAATTCCAATTATTATTTTCAATAAAAGGTATGTCCTGAATGATATAGTATGATGTTGTTTTGCTGATAAATGCTTTTTTTATGTTGTTATTGTAGTTGAGTTTATTATATTCTATGTAGATTGTTTGTTTCAATAACCCTCACTTAAATTACATTCATTTACATTGACATGGATACTTATAATCTCAAAATTAAGTTGTATTTGAAAACCGATTTATATAAATTAATGTTTTCTGAATTGTATTCGTTTCATCACTTATTGCAAGCTCTTTAACATATAGAACATAGTATAATTATTCGACTCCTTCATCACATTGATATCTTCTCATATAGTTTAATTTCAATAACCACAATTTATAGGCTAAGTCTGCCTCCTCATCATCACTAATCATCGTAATTGTTATGATGATAAGTCATCAAAACAATCACGATGATAAGTGACGATGATGAGGTAGACTTAGTCAATAAATTATTGTTATTGAAACTAAACTAGATGAGAAGATATCGATGCCATGAAGGAGTCACACCATTATACCACATTATATATGTTAAAGAGATAGAAATGAATAATGAGACGTATGCAATTCAGAAAACAATGATTTGTTTAAGTTAGGTTTCAAGAATCGTTTAATTTCCAGGTTATATACATCTCCATCAATTTGAATGCTTGTATTTCTTTAGTGAGGTTTATGGAAAAATAAGCAATCTACATATTATATAATAAACTCTGGTGACTTTCAACAACGGTTACTTGAAGTAACCGTAATCAAATGTAATTTATATGTCTATATCACAATGGTTGTTACTGATAATCATGGTGATTAGTAGCATACGTCCTGCCTTTCTATGACGGTTTCTAGACCTGGTGGAAAATGACTACTTACAACCACATGCTACTTAACAATGGTATGACCTACGTGATGGTATCCCTATTTCAACCATTGTGAATTAGGTTTTCCATAGTAGTGGGTCTCGGGTCGGGAGAACAGGTGCAGGTCAAGGGCCACATTTCCCTCGAAACAAGATTCGGCTCAAGGGCGATTTTCAAAACCATCATGATGAAGTATCTTGTAATAAACATCAAATTAACCAACAATGTCATTCTAGGAAGGCTCGCGCTCAATTTGTTGAAGGTGGTCATATCCACCATCCACTTTATCCTAAAATATTCACTATTGAAAATTTCTGGCACTTGCAACACATGTTAATACTGATGTCCCAACATCAGAACAATGTCACTACAAATGTACAACATCTGTTGACAGACAGATTGTAAGTTATACAGAAACTAAATTGCAGAATGATAAATAACATATAGAGTTGTTAGCCCAGTTTGGTGCAACATCACCTACATCTAAGGGCTACAAAGCCAAAAAGGAAATTCACTATGACAATATTAATTTAAAGCCTAAACAGTCCCAGTTTACAACTTCAAACTTAATCACTACCTTGTGCAACTTCTACCTAGAAATCATCATCTATATATAACAAATCCCATCTAACATCCTAATCACCTCAGTGATGTGTAACAGTCCCAATCCCAGTGACTGTATCAAGAATAACCAAATTTAGAATATTATACTTCAAATACAAAACTCAACTCTTTTGCTTAAGAGCTTCAAGAGTGAGAACAATAACTTGAAAAATGGTCAAGTAACAATCAGTCTACCACATAGTATCAAAAGATACATGGGTGACTTACAACTTCATAAGAGACTCTCAAAACCTAAGACTTATGCTTCCCCTAATTTACAAAATTATTAAAAACTTAATTAAAAGAATTGATACATTAGGTTTAGGTCTTCTCTTTAAATACACATCAACGGTCTATGGGCTTCAAAATCTGCATCCAGATATTTCTTGATCCACAAGCTGAGTGATGCACCAATTGTGTAGCAAAATCTCCTTAAATATTGGAATAAGCAATACCAAGTTTCCTACATTGTCTCAAGGCCAAATTTAATAACTTATGTACAACTGGAGATATAAAACTTGCTCCAGATTAAATCTTCTTGACCTGTGAAATTTACTGAGACGTATCAAAAAGGAATATCACACAATCCAATAAAATCTGTCAAGATTTAAAATAGCATGTACATGTTTTGGTACAGAATGTCATAATATATGATAGAACATCTTTCTTCGATAAACCTACCCAACATGTTAGAACATCTCCTATAACATCTTTGTTGTGAACCATATTTTAGCAAAATTGTTTTCAATCCCAAAATCATGGTACTAACAATCTCCCCATTTGGCAAATTTTGGGTAAAATAACCAAAGCTCAATTAAACTAGATAGAGGAATAAAACCACATAGGAATAACACTACAGAGGAATAAGACCATAAAAGAATGAGACCATAAACACAAGCTACATGCTAAACATGTATACTTTGTACATGAGGAAGAAGATAAGATTTACTCCCTCTTAAACATAAAACTAATTCTTGTCACAGAGGAATAAATCTCCCCCTCAAGAGGAAGAAGAAATTTTTTCCGAAGCACAAGAAAACCAACCTAAACTTTTCAGGTGAAAACCCAAAGCTCCAGAAAACCAACCTGGACTCAAGGAATTTGAAGACCATGTAGCAGAAGCAGCACACATAACTCAGAACACATGACACAATGATACACTTTACTCATAACATAAGAGACAATAGGACTCAGACACACGGGATGTTAGAACATCCGGTAGGAGATCCTCCAAACAACTACAACAAAAGTAGTAGCAGAAGCAGAAGAAAAACAGACACAATACTCACATGACATGCAATCATGCTCCCCCTAAAATGTTGCATAGCAAACAACATCCCTAGACAAGACTCACTAATATTTTTCTCCCCCTTTTTAGCCAAAAATTGACAAAAAGAAATAAGAAGAAAAAGAAACTAAAATAAAAGAAGACTCAAAATTGACTCAAAACAAATAGACCAAGAACATAAAGCAAACATACCCTATACTTGATGTAAGACTAATTGCATTAAACTTACTCAAAAGAAATAACAGAAAGAAGAAAAGAAGAAAAAAAACAGATCCATCCAAAGAGACAAAAACTAATGAGACACAAACAAAAGATTCAACTGGAAAAAAAATACCCAAGCAACCCAGACTCAAACTTTTTTTTTTTGTTTTTTTTGTCCCCCCCCCCCCCCCCCCCCCCATTTTTTTTTTAAATATATACAAACATAAGCTGGCAAGAACCCAACAAACTAATATTTCCACGAGAGCCAATAAAGTTGACTCAATCTTCATCAGCATCTGAGTCTGAATCATATAATTAAACATGATTCTTTTTTAGGAACTTCATCTTTTTCACACATGTTTTCCATGTCCTAGATGCTCCAGTTAATGTTCCTACATTTGTCACCATGTTGTACTCCACCTTCTTTGGATCAAAATTCACTTCCTTTTTGGTTTCCAACACTTGGACTCTTTTAACATCAATACTTTTGGAATATTTTCTCATGGTTGGAACACACCTTGTGAGGATGGTGAGGTAATGAGGTATTTAAACATAAGGAGGGTTACTTTGTTTGTAACGAAACCTTGCTTGTAGCAATAAACCAATCAATGGAAGAATTTTTGGAAGGAGATAAATCATCCTTATTAACAGTGTGTCACTCACTATAGGAGAGAGACACGTGTTTGTTCAACTTTTTCTTTTTTCCATGCTTTGATTGCTGGAAAATGTTACAACATTTGAAATGACATTCTCCATGCCATTGAAAATACTTTTTTTGGAGATTGCACATATCCCAAGATAAAGGAATATAGGCAAACCGACCAAACAGTTATTACCATAATTCTTCAACAATGCAATTCCAAAATTACCCCTCGAATTCTCAATGTAACTTACATCTTAAGTTATGATGAAAATACTTCCTAGAGATTCTCAAACAAACTATGCTTAAGAGTGCTAATATTTTCCTGTAACAAACCTCTGACGCAATATTGACTTGAAACCATGACTTTATTCTACAAGCATAATACAATCCTTGAGTATCTTAATTGTAGCAGCTTGTCACATTACAATATCATGACATCCAGGTTAACACTGTACTCTTTTAGTAACTAGCCCAATTAAAAATACATCTTCCTTCAACAAAGAAAATTATCCTTAAAGATAGACAAGGAATACATGATTTATGGTCCAAGAGACAAGATTATTTCTTAAACAAAACATCCTCCTTTCATACTTTCTCTATTAGACTTGACCAAAAGCTTTTACTCCAAGACTTACCATCATTAGAAACTTCATTTCTGAAACAAATAAAGATCATAAACTCTAATAAACTCCAAATAATGAACTTCCTTTTTGACAAAACTTTGCTTTCTAGAGAATTTTCTTATTTAGTGTATGCTAGTCTTTTAGAGTCTACTACATTTTTTGGAGTATCAACCTGCTGGGATGATGTTTCAACATCTGGTTTTAACATCAGTTCCTTTCTCAATGAATGAATCATTGACTTTTGGTTCAGAAGTTAACATCACTAAAAAGTACTTTTCTCAATATAGTAACTCAGAAGCATACCTTGTTCTCTTTCAGGGGGTTGATAAGAACCTTTGCAGTTTCCATTGATAATAGATTTTTCTTTTCTATAGTTCACAAAATAAAATAATATACATAAGTCTCTATCCACCAGGATACTCATCTTGCATTGAACTAATCAGATTCATAGAATAGTTTCTAGAGCTTTTGCAACTGTATGATGTTGCACCTTTTGATGTGACATATTGACTTCATCTTACTTGACCATCAAGCAAGAGGATAAGCAATTAAATACTTGTGTAATACACAAATAGAAATTGTTTTGAAATCCTCAGAGGAACTTCACACATCTCATTAGAGACAAAAACATCCCTTCTTGATGACATTTACCTTCAGACCTTATCACACAACTTACTTATGTTTAACACAATAGTCATCAGTCCTTTAGTAAGAAGAAAATTACCAAAAACATAGAAAATCCATCATGTATTCTTCAGTTATCCAATGACCTTGATCTTCCCTTTTAGTATCATAACTAAAAGAACTAGTTGATATAGTGAGGCTAAATAAACCACCAAAAACACCCTTACTGCAGTCAAGTGTCTGGAGAAGCCAATACCAAAATACCAATCATATTAGTTTAAGTTCTAATAAAGATATGAGAAAAAAAGGCAATTAACACCTTCCCTAAGTTTAACCACTGCTAGGTTAGCCAATGTCGAGTCTGACCTTTGAGGATGTTAAAGGAAATAAAAGACCATGTTATGATCATCTTTTTCATAGAAACAAAATCTTTAGTGCAAGAATATGCTTTTAGCTCGAGTCTTCTAATATCCAACACAGTGTTGTGACATTTTGATTGACATCCTTGACTCAACTTGTCTTTTGATGAGAACAACCTTTTGTTACTTGAGTTTTCTCTTTGCTAATTATAGCTTGAAAACCCCATCCCTTTTATGCTTCCAATCATCTTTCCACTTGAAAAAACTCTTCCAACTGATCGAAACAATCCTTACAGACTTGATCATGAAATCAAGTTTAAGGATTAATAGAGTCACCTCACCTTTCAAGTTATAGATGGTAGACAAACCTTACTTCTCCTACATAAGATAAGAAATATTCACCTCTTATTTTCTTCTTAGTTGACAACCCTTTTTATTCTATACACATAGATCTTTGAATAAAACATCCAACACATCATGAAATAAATCTTCAATACATAAATCTACATCAGAAGTTCATCTTCTAGTCAAACTAGTAACATCCTTGGCAAATACATAATAAGGAATGCTTTCCTTATTAGAACAAGAAATAGAAAACCCGTACAATTTCTCTTTGAGATAGATAGGGCATTATGCTCCACAATGATCCAAGGTCTTCATACTTATTTTACTAAATGCTTTGACATGATTGATCCTTTACTCCAGCCTAGACTTTTCTTGAGTATTATAGACTTGTTGATGCTAGTACAAATGTTCTAAACATTTGGTCTAGACATATTATCCATTCTCCTCATAAACTGATTGGATTACCTTCCAAGGAACACAATAGCAATAAGGAACCCTTCATTAGAGACCAGAACGCAAGCTCCTACAGAGTTGAGAAAAGAAGAATAAAAATTGCTTTTGTCCTTCTTCAATGTCTTGTCACTTTCATGTCAAACATCTTAAGTAAAGACCTGAGTATCTTCTTCTTGATCATCCTCACATCTAAAATCTTTTCTTCCAAACACCCTTATATGTTCCTTTATGAGTAGACTTGAGAATTTCCCAAGTATCTTTAGCCATAATACAAGTGATAAAAAGTCAGAACAAAAAACTTATTAATTCCATTGATTAGGGTATTGATAAATTCAAATTTTACAGAGATCAGACTCATACTCTTCCTTCCTGTCTTATAAATACCAATATTCTTCCATCCTGACAGACTTCACAGTTCTATTGTCCATTGATTACCAGAATGATATCACTCTAGCTTTCTAAAAGACACATAGTACCAGAAATATACCTCCCTAAGCTCACACAATAGATCAGGGTGCCTGCTCTGATACCAATTGAAATTTTTTTGCCCTTGCAACACATGTTAATACTGATGTCCCAACATCAGAAGAATGTCATTACAAATGTTACAACATCTATTAACGGACAAATTATAAGTGATACTGAAACTAAACTACAGAATGATAAATAATACATAGAGTTGTTAACCCAGTTTGGTGCAACATCACCTACAAACTTCTCACTTAACTTCTAGGTAGGAAGGAAATTCACTATGAAAGTATTAATTCAAAGCCTAAACAATCCCAGTTTACAACTGCTCACTTAATCACTACCTTGCATAACTTCTACCTTGAAATCATCATCTAGATATGAGAAATCCCATCTCACTTCCTAATCACCTCGGTGATATCTAACAGTCTCAATCCCAATGATTGTATCAAGAACAACACAATTTAGAAGATTACACTTCAAATATAAAACTAAACTCTTTTGCTTAAAAGCTTCAAGAGTGAGAACAATAACTTGACAAACTGTCAAGTAACAATTAATCTACCACATAGTATCAAAAGATTCGTGGGTGACTTACAACTACATAAAAGACTCTCAAAACATAATACTTATGCCTCCCCTAACTTACAAACTTATTGAAAAATTAATTGAAAGAATTGATACATTAGGTTTAGGTCTTCTCTTTAAATACACATTTGCAGTCTATGGGCTTCGAAATATGCATCCAGATATTTCTTGATCCACAAGCTGAGTGATGCACCAATTGTGCAGCAAAATCTCCTTAAATCTTAGAACAAACAATACCAAGTTTCATAAATTATCTCAAGGCCCAATTTAGTAACTTATGCACAATTGAAGATACAAAACTTGTTACAGATTAAATCTTCCTGACCTACGAAATTTACTGAGACATATCCAAAAGGAATATCAGATAATCCAATTAAAGTTGTTAAGATTTAAAATAGACTGTACATGTTCTGGTATAGAATGTCACAACATCTGACAAAACACCTTTCTTCAATGAACCTGTACAACATGTTAGAACATCTCTCATAGCATCTTTGTTGTGAACCATATTTTAGAAAAATTATTTCCAATCCCAAAACCATGGTACTAACAACTGCCTAACAGGCACGAGGGGACGATCAGAGGGAACTAGTACTCGCCATAGAATGTTACCTAAGTAGCTTGGAAGTAATGAGGGGACCTTAAACCTAGGTGTGATCCCTCATACTAAAATGGATGATGTCGATACAATAAGTTGGGACCCAAGGTTGGGGGAAGAAATTGAAAGGCTTACCCCAGCTGAAGATTTGAAAAAGGTCCATATTTAGCCTCTGCGCCACCAAGTCACTAACTTGGGCACCTCCTTGTCTGGATTTGAAGAATAAAACTTGATCACCCTACTCGCGAAGAACATCGACCTATTCGCATGGGCACCCTCGAATATTCCTGACATAGATACTAGAGTTGTATTTCATAACCTCACCGTAGACCCCTCGATTAAGCCAGACTCTCACAAGGTTATCGAGGAGAAGAGAACAACCATAGACGAGGAAGTTCACAAGAAAACAAGCATTAGTTTCATAATAGATGTCAAATACCCTTTGTGGTTGGTTAACGCGGTCTTGGTGAGAAAGGAAACAAATAAGTGGTGTATGTGTGTTGATTTTACCAACCTCAATACCGCATATCCCAAAGATCCATATCTTCTCCCTAACATAGATCACCTGACTAATGGATCTTTTGTTTACAAAATGTTAAGTTTCATTGATGACTATTCAGGGTACAATCATATTAAGATGGATCACATAGATGCACTCAAGACGTAAATCACGTCCAACCATGATAATCACTACTACAATGTTTATGTAAAAGCTCTTATTATTGTTATAAATCTTGGATTTACAACATGAAATTTTATGATTTACTAGAGGATGTATTTGTTACCTAAAATTTCACCTCCTTAGAATACCCCCGGCTCAACGACCAAGCTAAATCAGTAAACAAAATCTTATTGAAAGGCCCTACACGAAGGCTATATAGTTCTAAAGATAGTTGGGGAAGAAATTCTCAACATCTTGTGGCATACAAATGACACACAAATCATCAACTAAAGAAACACATTTTCATATTACTTATGTTACTGAGGCCATGTGTAATACGGTGGGAGAACTGACTTTTTGGTTTTGCATTTTATCGCAAATATTGCGGATAGCAAGAGTCGCCATCGACTTTTCTTTTATCCAATAAAGGAAAGGGTGAAAAGAACAGGAAAGACCTTCGAGAATTTTCTGAGTTCATGGGGTAGGTTATGAAAAGGGAAGGTGTTAGCACCCTTTTCATCCATAGTTATCTACGAGCTCTTAATTGCTAGCTCACTTTTGAAAATGCTCTGTGAATGTGTAAGTTTGAAAATACCTAAGTTCGACAACTTGTAATGATTCTCGTATTAGTTGAGAACGCATACAAAGTGTTTGTTTTGAAAATATTTCAGAAAAGTGTTTGTGTGAAACATGTTTTTGAAATGTTCGCGAGCAAGCGGTGTTATTTTCCTTTTTCCTTTAGATAATACTATCTTGTCATTAGTTAATAGGAAGCCCTATCGTTGGATGTTTGAGGGACATGCGCGGGTCATCGTACAGTCATAAAGGCAACATCTAGGGATACCTTTAGCAATTCGAAGGGACTATCATCATGTATTCATAGGCAACATCGAGGGACAAGATCATTTACCTAAGGCAGCATCGATGGGTCATCGAGGGACTATGATCTTTATGTTGATTTTTAACCGAGGGTCTTTGCTAATGGTATCCCTACGTTCGAGGGACATAATTGTTTTTTATCTGAAGGAAATAAGGGAGGTTACCCTAGAGGTGTATGTGTACATAGTGTGTTCAGTTCGGTTATATTATCTTGATTAGTTAGGAGTTATCTACTGATTGATTTTAAATCTTGCCATACAAGCCTATTTACTAACAGTTGTATATACTTGCATATAATTATAAATATAGAAAAATAAAGGTGAAGAAAGTAAAGCGCGAGAAAGTAAAGGCCTACAACCATTACAGGGCTTTGGTACAGTTACATAATTAGGAAAAAGTGCGAGAATGTAAATTTAAGTTATTACATTTAAACTGCGCGGCCTATACAATTTCTCTAGTAATTTTAAATAGAAAAAAAATAAATAAGAGAAAATGTTAGAAAAGAAATGTTTTTTTTTTTGGTATTTTTATGGAAAATAGTTTGATGTTAATTAAATAATTAAAACCTACTTGTTTCTAATTAATTTTAATAAAGAAAAGTGTTAATTAAATTTAATTAAAAAGATGTCAAAATTGATTATTGATAAAAAGATTCAAATAACAAAATCAAACCACTCAGATCCACTAATTTGGACCTTGCGAATCTGGTGGTGAGGTTAGTTTGGTCTAAAAGTGACCGCAGCTATGAATCTGAAGCTTCATCGAAATGTTTCCCTAACAATGATAGATTGTTGTTCCTGCATCAATTCTCGAAAAAAATGATGGTTCCAGACATCATTAGAAATACACACACACACACACACACACACACACACACACACACACACACACATATATATATATATATATATATATATATATATATATATATATATATATGCTTAGAATTAGTTTATATAGTGTTGTACCCCAAAATTTTCCCTCTCATATTTCTCAATACATTTCAAGAAAGATCTCCAAGTTGCTCAAGATTGCTCAAGAGTGGGTCAGACAAGTCATCTCCTAAGACAGTCAACCCCATATTAGGGTTTTGTGTTGTATCAAGATCCTTGAGTCCAAATAACCTCAAGTGCTCCTTAATGTTCTAATATGCTCTCAATATCATTCATGTCAAATTTCAAGCCTTGTAGAGGAAGTTTGCTCAGTCAATTGCTCAAAGGGTCAAAAAAACGATTGTGTTAGGGCAAAAGTCAACTGTGACCCAAATACAGTCAAACTTCAATATTTTTTGTAAACATTCTCATTTTGAAGGATATTTCATCATTTGATCAAGGTTTGATCATGATTCATCAAGGATTGCTCAAAATTCATCAAGACTCAAAAGTTGCTAAATTAGGGTTTTGTAGGAAAAGTCAACTCAACTTTGACCAAGCATAACTTTCTCATACTTTATGATAAATGACCCATCAAAAGATCATTTTTAAGAGGATGCAATTTCCTATAATCCATCTTCATACCCGAAGATCAGAAAATTAACTCACAAGAAGTTATAAATTTGGACATTATAGGTCATTTTTGAAAGTCAACAAAAACACCTTTTTTGCCAAAGCTTATAACTTGAGCATGGAATATCAAAATGAGATTATACCAAAAAGGTTGGTTAGAGTACATCGCAAGATTTCTAAAAAGTCAAAGAACACCTCCAAAAGTTCAAAATTGAATGAGTTATGCATTGTTGAAGTTGGGCATTTTTGCAAAATTGCCAAAAGTCAACCATCCCCAAAACTTCAAATTTTGTCAAATGGGCCCATTCTTTTCCACTTGATTTGAGCTTGCATCATTGTCCACATGTCCTAGCTTCAGCCATGAGCCCATATCTTATTTTTATTATTTTATTTTATTTTTTATTGAATTATTTCATTTTAAATCAAATTAAATCATATAAAATCCAAGCTTTGATTACCTAAGATCTTTTTGGTTATTTCAGGTTATAATTATCATCAATATCATCATCAAACTCGAATCTAACCATACCATGTGCAAAAAGATTGAAAATTGGCAAATTTGGCAAGTTGTAAAGAGTGAATCAAATCAAATTTCAATGCATTGATGTGGAAGGATTCAGGCCATAATTGTTACCCTAACACAATATGCAATACATAAGGAAGCCACAAGAATCGAAACAAGGGTTAGAGGTTGCAGAAAGAGGCAATAACAAAGTTGCAAAATTCACCAAAAAGCTTGAAATCAAAATCGTACTTAGAGGCAATTTCAGAAGCTTAGACTAGTCCCAATTGATTCCTGGGTGATCACACAACCTTCCTGGATCAAGAGCAAGCTTCCTCACACACCACAACTCACTATAAGTAGAACGACAACCCGCCCTATTCTTGAAACCGTAAATCTTCATTCTTGCATCATTTGAACAAATTCTTGGCATATTTATAATCCTTATAACATTTCCAAGCCTTTTGCATTATTTGATTTCATTTATATACTTTGTGGCGCAAATCACCATTGTTAGGGTTTTGCATCTTGGTTTAGGGCTTTTCGTTTCAGATAAAATTAGCCTTAATATTGGCTATAGGCGTGACCGGAAGAGGAAGACGAACTCAACCCTGGGTTCATAATGCATTTCCATGGCGCCTATAGGATTTTAGAGATGCTTGACTTATAGCTACAGACTTTTGTCCGTTGGTATAGGCCAGAGTTGTTTTAGCCATGGTTCAACAAAGAAGACGATGGCGTGTCGCTTCCCTATTCTCCCGTTCAAATAGTGCGCACATTTTTTTGTTTTTCTGGCATATAATTTCTTTTCTTTTATTATTATTATTATTGTGTAATATATTAACAAATGAAGCGAAACGGCGTAGTGGCAAGGCAAGCTGGCAATCACCATCAGGACCTGGGTTCAAATCCCAGGTCCCCCACTTTCTTTGTTAATTTTATTCTTCAGGTGATCTTGTACATGTCCAAGGCTACAGCATACCATACACCAGCAAGCAACCAATTGCCAGATGGCCAGAGGCCAGATCTGGTGGCCAAGATCTGATGGTCTACCATAGACCAAGTCAACACGCGCCTACTGGATCTCAAAAGTCAACAATGCCAGATCTAAATGGGCCTCAGGATTGCTAATCACACCCAAAATACAGGCCCAAACCCCTCTTCTCTTTATTTATTTTATTTAGTATTTGTTTTATTGATTTAATTGTTTTATGATTTTCTAACCAATTTAAAAATTCTTTTCTTTATAAAATAAAATCACCAAAAATATTTTTCATATTTAATCAAATTTCAATTTTTATTTTATTAATAAATACTAATTAAATTGATTTAGAGTTTTAATTAGAATAACTTTAACATTTTTGTAAATAATTAAAATTCAATTAGATTTAATTAGGTTTTTTCTAACATTAATTATTTTATTTTATTTTCTCTTAAAATACCAAAAACCCAAAAAATAATTTATTTTTATTTATTTATTTATTTATTTAATTTGGTAATTAAGTTAATTTCTTTCTTAAAATAAAATAAAAAACCAAAAAAAGATGCTTTCAAAAAGGGTCAAAACCCTAGAACTTTGCGCTCGATTTAATTTCCCGCACACGATTTATTTATTTTTATCCAATAATGTACTTGCTCCCGGTTTGTAATAGTTAATAGGACCTTTATTTATTTTTATCGCTTTATTTATTTTTTAAAGGGTTTGTCTTTGGCGATGTAAATACCCGACGCCTTGTAATTTAAATTCCGCATTTTATTTCCCACAAATTATAACTGTTAGATGTTTGATAATAGGATGGCATGACAAGACTGAATGTTTTAACCTAAAATCAACTTAGATCACCCTTAACATGTACAAAGATAAAATTAACTGAAAACGACACACTCGCACATGCGCACTCTTAGGGTACACCCCACTTGGTTGCCTTCGTACACAGTCATTGAGTATAAGTCACTTTAGAGGTTGTCCTCTTGTCTAAAGATCATAGTCGCCTCGAAACGGTTGCCTCGGATGTAATTGCCTTAAAACAAATGATCTAAGACATTAGGGTTACCGCTAAGGCTTCCTAACATTGCTTTAGTGATCACACGTCCCTCATTCGAATTGACCCTCAAACTCCAACAACGATGCTACCTACTCATCAATAGTAGGATAGCATTGTCTAAAGGAAGATAGCATAGAGTGATTCCTTTTTCGAGTAGGTAGATGGTTCTTAGATACTTTCTCTTTCAAAAACAAAAACTTTTCACACTTACACTTTTCGAACAAAGTTTTCAAAAAACACTTCATACGCTCTTGAGGACAAAAGCAAGAGTTAAATCGAAGTTTTCAAACAAAAACTTTTTCAAATCCACAAGCACAAAGAAAGCAATATTTTAAAAACAATATGAGCAAGTACCTAAGAGCCTGTGGATAACCACAGACAGAAAGGGTGCTAATACCTTCCCTATCTATAATCTACCCCCCGAACCCGAGAAATATCTCAAAAAGGGAATTTTTCTGTGCTTTTTTCCTTTCCTTGTTGGATAAAATAAAAGTCGGTGGCGACTCTTGCTTACCGCGACATTTTGCGAAAACAAACGCAAAACGCAAAACACAAACCAGCATTCCAAAAAACAGTCAGTTCTTCCCACCGTATCACAGAACTGGCGACTCTGCTGGGGAAATAATAAGTGGGGTGTACCTTAGGATTAGTTCATATTGTTTTCAATTGCTTGATTTGTATGCTTTATCTTTGTGGGTTTGAATAGGAGTTACTATAGATCCTAACCCGAATCTGGGGGATACCCTTTAGGTAAGTAGCAATAAACTATGAGGGAATTGTACGGCATAGACCGATACGGTTGAAGTAGTAGCTACGTTAGTGTGGCACTTTAGTATGTACCGATATCCCTTGTGGTGCAACGAGGAGAATATGGGTCTGCTAAAGGGGTCATTAAGCACCAACTGACCTTAGAACCTTTAAATTGACCAACTTGGCCATAGAACAGTAGCAGTATGCTACACTCATTGAGACTAAACTCTCGCGATGATTCCGGCCGCAAGAAAAGGTTACTAAACTGGAATTATGATCGATCGAGGGTAGTTAGTGATATTGAGATCCTCTAGAACCCGGTTACTATTTTTAGGACAGGTTTGAACCAACTGAACTCAAAGAGGGTAGTACCTAGACACCTTGCTAGCCTGAAATCTAAGGGCTCTCTGTGTGACTTGTGTGCCTTTACCATGTTTGCTATTTGTGGATACTTGTGGTGTGTTTTCTATCATGACATCATGTCATCATGACATTGTATGCATCTTGCATTGGGCTAACCTATTTCAAAGACAAGAGGGATTCATCTTTGTTCTGTTTTGTAGGTCATGGCACCCATGCGTAGAAATACCATCCGGATCAACTTTGTCCAGGTTCTCACTCAGCTTAAGGAATTAGTTGCAAAGATTTCAGATACTACTTCCTTTATCAGAAGACATGGTCACCTCTTAGGTTTGGTCACTTCCAAATTGGACGAGCATATGATGAGTGTCTTAGTCCAGTTCTTTGATCCACTGTACCATTGCTTTACTTTTCCGAATTACCAGTTGGTCCCTACCTTGGAAGAGTTCTCTGATCTGCTTGGTATCTCTATTCTGGAGCAGACCCCGTTCACAGGTTGTGAGAAGATCCTTAGACCAAAAGAGATTGCTTCAGCCCTCCATCTGACAAAGGCTAAGGTAATGTCTAATTGGGAAACTCGTAGTGGAGCAAAGAGCTTCTTGACTAAATTCTTGGTTGGAAAAGCTAATCAGTTCTGGGACAGTCTAGACTTCCAGGCGTTTGAAGACATTCTGGCTCTTCTCATATATGGTTTGGTGTTGTTTCCTAACTCGGATTCCTTCATCGACGTGAATGCGGTGAAGATCTTCATATCCGGTAATCCGGTGCCCACTCTCTTGGGTGACATTCTTCATTCTCTTTATGCCCGTACTGCTCAGAGGCGGGGAACCCTTATGTGATGTGCTCCGTTGTTGGCGAGGTGGTTTATTTCTCAACTCCCCAAATCAGTTTTGAAGAACAAAGAAGGCATGGGCTGGGCCTACAGGATTATGTCTCTCTCTCATAATGACATCATTTGGACTATTAAGGGTATGGAAAAGGTGGCTATTATTGATCGCTGTGGGGAATACCCCAATGTTCCATTGATAGGAACTAATGGAGGGATCACTTATAATTCGTGCTTGACCTTACGTCAATTTGGGAGAGCTAGGAGGGAAAGACCTCATGATTTGCTGATGCCTAGTATTGACTTTGATTTCCAAGGGGATAGTGACGAGCAACGCCGCAGATTCATAAGAGCTTGGGATAGGGTACACAGGTCTGATTCCACGAGCTGGGTGCAAAGACTTCTCTTCCGATGGAGCCGTATCTCCGATGAGTTCGTATCCGTGCCCAAAAGCTGGGAATGCCGTATGAAGCCGTCTTGCCTATCATTGTTGAAGTTGCTGATGAAGAAGGGGTTCCTCCTACTATTCTCCACCCTTACATGCCTAATGACATTGGGGCATTGAAGAGATCGTTGATGCAGCTGAGAAAAGAGAGGGATACTTACAGAGAAAAGTATCACGAACAAGAGCGGAAGATTCAGAAGTTGACGAGGCAATTGGAGAATGAGCAGATCTTCAATGACTATGTCAGCACCAAAGGGAAATGGCCATAGGAGCGCTGATGTCCTTTGATCATTTCTAGTTTTTATTTACTTTTCAGTATTTCCTTTTTTGTAACGCCTCAAGGGCATTTGTTGAACAATTGAATTCAAAGTTTATCTAATAAAAGTGTGTTTCATTTTTTTTTACGAATTTGAATCCCTCGACGTCTTTGAAACCATATCATACGCATTTCATTCCATGCACCTCATAACAGGTACCCTTACAGGTCTCTTATCTTATTCGCTGTTTATTTCAGCATCATGTCTTCCGAACCATCAACTGAACAAGCAATCAAGGCTCTACAGGCTCAAAATTCCCAGTTCCAGGAGTTGTTCATGAACCTGGCTAAGGGTCAGCAAGATCTGAAGGCCCTTATCCTTAAAGAGAAGAAGAAGAAGAAGAAGACGGTCTTATTCAATATGGGTCGCAGATTCAGAAACGATTTGCGAGAAGAGGTTGATTTGACCCCCTCATATGGAGGGAAAGATAATCAGGAAGAAAGGAAGGCTCCTAGCCCTGTGGTGTCAGACAACGAGACTGACTTCGATGAAGACCAGTATCCTCTGGTTGAGGATAGATACAAGCAACTGAAAGACCGGTTGAGTGCGATGGAAGTTCAGAAGGTGCCTGGTCTGGACTTTGGTGATTTGGGTCTGTCATCTGGGGTGGTGATTCCCCACAAGTTCAAAGCACCATCCTTTGCTAAGTACGACGGGGTTTCTTTCCCAAAACTGCACCTCCGATCGTATGTAAGGAAGATTCAGCCGTACATCGCTGACAAGAACCTATGGATCCACTTCTTTCAAGACAGTCTCTCAGGGACTCAGCTTGAATGGTTTTACCAGTTAGAAGGAGCTAGTATCTGCAATTGGGAAGATTTGGCTGCTGCTTTCGACAAGTAGTACCAATACAATGCCGACCTCGCTCCCACACGTACCCAACTCCAGGGTATGTCAATGGGTGCGGGCGAAGGTTTCAAAGATTATGCTCAGAAGTGGAGGGACCTCGCTGGAAGAGTGCAACCACCCTTGGCTAATAGAGAGCTAGTGGACATGTTTCTGGGGACCTTGTCTGGTCCGTATTTTAACCATCTGATTGGAAGTTCTTCGTCCGGATTTACAGAGCTGATTATGACCGGTGAAAGGATTGAGGCTGGTATCAAATTTGGTAAAATACAGAAGGGTGCTTCGTTAGGCACCAAGAAGAAGCCTTTTAAGAAGGAGTCCAGTGCCGTGTACAGTTCAAAAAGTCAGAATAGACCTGAACACCGCCAAGCTGTTAATGCGGTTGTTATTTCAAGACCTGTCGTTGCTCCACAACACAACAATCAGCCAAGGGCCGAGAGACCTCGAAGACAATTCACTAAGCTCAACATGACTTTATCCCATATTCTGCCGCAATTATTGAAGACCAATCTAGTGATTCCAAGGGAGGCCCCGAAGAATCCAAATACAACATCACCGAAGTACAACCCCAATGCCCGCCGTGCTTTTCACTCTGATAGCCCAGTGCATGATACTAATGATTGTTGGGTTTTGAAGAATAAGGTACAAGACTTAATTGATGCTAAGGAGATCGAGTTCGAAGCACCTGAAAGACCTAATGTTATGACTGCTCCTATGCCCAAACATGGAGTGAATGCTATAGATGAAGACTTGTTTGTTGTTTCTGTGAAAGACATTGTTACTCCATTGACGATTGTGAAGAAGAACCTCTTGTTAGCCGGTTTATTTCCGGGATGTGGAGAAGGTTGTCGTATGTGTTCTGTCCTACCTACCGTTTTCCATCTTTTGAAGTCAGGTGTCCAATGCCTGATGGATAGTAAAGAAATTCTGTTTGAGAAGACTTTTGTTCCTTTGGTTCCTACTGAAGAAATTGCTATCATCACCATTTTCGACAATTCTTCCAAGGCTTCCTCGAGAAAGCATATTAGAATTATATCTGTTCCAAGAATCGCACTATTGATCATTATTGTTCCTGGGCCTATACCCTATACGTCAAATAAAGCTGTCCCATGGCACTACGAGACTGACGTATACTATCATGGAGTTAAGCAAGACTTGAGTGCTGAGGATGCTGATACTGACATCAACAATATTGTTGGACCTGCCAAAGTCACCCGCAGCGGAAGACTTTTCTCCCCTGAGATCTCTCCACCAATTGTTTGGAAGCCTGTTGTTATTACACCTGCCAGTGTACCCGCTATTGTTCCTGTTCAAGTTCCAATTCTTACCCCTGTTGCCGAGACATATAATGCTCGGGCAAAGGGACCACCAGTGAGCCTGCCCAGATGGAAGCACCAAAGACGATTACTGTTGAAGCCTTTAGGCAAGAGATGGAGGAAATTTTAAGGATCATTAAAAAGAGCGACTACAATGTAGTCGAGCAGCTGGGGCAAACCCCATCCAAGATCTCTATGTTGTCTCTGTTACTTTTCTCAAAAGCCCATGCCAAGGCTCTGATTGCTTTCCTGAAGACTGCACACGTACCTCAAGAAACATCAGCTGATCAGTTTAAACATTGTGTGGCTAGTTTAACTGCCGATAATGGGTTTGGTTTCTCCGACACCGAATTGACTGTTAAGGGGAAGAATCACAATGACGCCCTGCATGTCTCCATTGAATGCAGGGGCACTACTCTTACTCATGTATTGGTAGATACTGGATCTTCGTTGGATGTGTTACCCAAGAAAGCTCTAGACCGGTTAGACTGTGAATGGTTGGAGCTGAAACCAAGCAACATCATGGTCAGGGCTTTTGATGGGTCCAAGAGAATGGTACACGGAGAAGTGGATATTCCGATTAAGGTTGGTTCTCAGGTTTTCGCATCTACATTCTATGTGATGGACATTCGGCCATCTTATTCTTGTTTGTTGGGTCGTCCATGGATCCACAAAGTTGGGGCAGTAACCTCAACGCTCCACCAGAAGCTAAAGTACCCAGTGAAAGGGAAAATTGTGATAGTGCAAGGAGAAGAGGAGTACATGGTGAGTGTTGTACCCCAAAATTTGCCCTCCCATATTTCTCAAAACATTTCAAGAAAATTCACAAGTCCAACCCGGCGCGTTATATTCAGGTGTTCTTTCGCCAATATATCTCTGATAACGTATTCTCAAATTCAGGTTCGGCTCAAGAGTCAATTCTTTAAAGAAGGTATCCGAATGTGCGAGTTTTCTTGAAGAAATATGGTGAAAAAGTGTGCTGAAAGTGCAGTTTTTACGCGCTAAAAAATTTATAACTTGAAGATCGTGACTCGTTTTGAACCCGTTCCGGTGGCCAAAATTCCGTCTTGACATTATCTACGTTTTCATCTCTCACGGCTGGAAGCCAATTTCGATCAGAAGGTCTTCAAAAATGTGGATTTATCAAGTATTTTCGTGCAGAAAATTTGTGACAGAAGTTTATTTGCGTCATGTTCAAAAAATCATAACTTGGTCGATTTTCATCGTATCGAGCTGGTTCCGGTGCCAAAATTTCACAAATTGAGTTGGCTACATTTTCACAGAAGGTATTGAGTTCAAACGGTATTCAAAAGGCCTTCGTTTTTTGCTCAGAGTGCGTGACATGCTGAAAATCCTGAATGCTGAATATTATTTCATCTGAGCCGAAAACTCGAAAATTCATAACTCGGTCAATTTTTATCGGATTGGACTCATATTTTTACACAAGGTCACTGACTCATAGATCTACAACTTTGCTTCAAAAGTTGAGACCAAATTATGCACCGATCAATACCAGTTTTTTATTGAAGAACGTGTCGGAGTCGACACTGGAGCCCAAAATAAGTTTGTCTGAGCTGAAACTTCAAAAATTCATAACTAATTCACCGTTTATCCGATTGAGTCGATTTTCGGACAGGAGTTAGTTCTCGATATCGGCTACATTTTGTTTTCACATTTCAACTTCAAAAAATGCACTTAAGTCCCTGCGATTTAGCCTGGAAAGTGACGAATTCAAGTGAATATTGGAGGCCCAATTGCACATTCAAAGCCCATTTGCTTTACCCTAATTTCCATTATATAATCACCTTCTTTTCACACAAACCAAAGGGGAGGAAAAGAGAGAAAAAACCTTGCCACAACACTGTCAGAATATCAAACTCTTTCAAGAACCCTAAAACCTTGAAATCCTTATTATAAATCTCTCTCTCACTACAAACAAGTCATCTCAGTTACAAACCAACATCTTATTACTTCTTCAGTAAGGGTAAGGCTGGCTTGATCTCCATGATCCAAATGGCATAAAAGCATTCATGTCACTACTTTTCCAGTAAGGGTAAGGTTGATTTGATCTCCATGATCAAAAGAGTATAATCATTCATACATGCCATATTGTGCCTAAACATTAAATTTCTTCATATGTTGGTTTTATTTGAATTTTTATGATTTTATTTAATGTGTTCATGAGGTTGCAGATTTAGACAGGATCCCATGCAGGTTCATTAAGGAACGTTGATGCCAAAAGCCAAATGGCCAAAAGCCAAAAGCCAAATGGCCAAAACAAAACATTTTACACATGACACCAATACGTGGCGAGACAGACATCCTGAGAAGATTAAGGAACGTTGAGGCCAGAACACAAATGGCCAAAAGCCAAATGGCCAAAGTAGAACAACTTATGCATGAAACTCAATCCAATGGCCAAAGAATGCAGACCACGGTACTCAGGAATCAATACTTCAAAAAACCTCCCCTTGGGCCAGACACCCCCTATGGTTTGCTCAATTTTTAATTTTTATTTGTTTTTCCTTTTTATTCTTTTAATTGTTTTTTAATTGTTTTCTTTTAATTCCATAAAATAATTTTCATAATAAATATAAAATACAGAAAAATCAAAAAAATGTTTATTTTATTAATATTAATTTTACTATTATTATTTTTGTAAATAAACTTTAAACAATTAATTAGATTAATTTAGGTTTCAAAACTTTAATATTTTTCTTAATAAATTAAATATGTAGAAATTAAGGTTTTTAACTTTTTCATCATTTTTTAATAAATAATTTTCTCATCATTATTATTATTATTAACTACTAATTTATTTTGTAAATAAACATGTACATAAATTCTTTAGTAAATTAAGTTAAACTTTAACATTTTTCTCAAATAATTAAAAATAACTTAGAATTAGGGTTTCTTTTAATTTTAATTTTAATTTTCTTATTTCATAAATACAAAAAAAACCTAAAAAACACTTCTTTTATTTCAATAAATAATTAATTAATTTTTAATTTCAATTTAACTTCAAAAGGGTCCAACACCCTCGTTTTCAATTTTAATTCAATTCGCACATTTTATTTATTCCTTCTTTTAAATATTGATGTAATTCTCCCAAAGTCGTGTAAATATTTATCTTTCGCACTTTACTTTATTTCTTTATTTTATGTCAAATCGGGTCCTGGATTTTAATTTGGCGATGTGAACCCGCGCCTTTGTAATAGTTTAGGAACTTTAATTTCCGCAACTTTTTTAACTGTTAATAATTGCATGCAAGAATGAATGTCTAAATAAAAACAAACGCATAGATCACTTTGACATGACAAGACAAAAATAAATGAATTTGACACACAAATCACACACCACCCCTAGGGTACGCCTCACTGTTGCCTTGCCTCGAAAGGTGATCGTCGAGTAGAGGATGTCTTAGTAAGTCCTCATGATCCGGGAACCTGGCATGAGGGTAGCTTCTAAGGTTTCTTCCCATTGCTCTGGTGATCACCATGTCCCGAACCTCGAATTGACCCGAACACCTCCAACGGTGGTGCTACCTACCTCTCAATGGTGGGATGGCACTACTTTAAAGGACATTTACACAGACGAATTCCTTAGGGTAGGTAGACGACTCTAGATACTTGCTCTAATCTCAAAACAAATCAAAAACACTTTTCACACCGACACCTTTTCAAAAAGCTTTCGAAAGCAATTTTTCAAACACTCTTGAGGACCAATACAAGAGTCGAACTGGAATTTTCAAAGAAACTTTTTAAAATCCACAGTTGAAAAGCAAACAAACCATTTTTGAAAACACAATGAGCAATTATCTAAGAGCCCATGGATAACCATGGATAGAAAGGGTGCTAACACCTTCCCTTTCTATAACCTACCTCCCGAACCGAGAGCAATCTCTTTAAGGAATTTTTCTGTGCTTTTGTCCTTTCCATTTGGAGAAAATAAAAGACGGTGGCGACTCTTGCTTCCACGACATTTCGCGAACCAGCGTTAAACAGTCAGTTCCAGATCCACCGATCACAGAACTGGCGACTCTGCTGGGGACACTTAAAGTGAGGTGTACCTTAGGGTTAGTTCATAACTGTGTTTTCAATTGTATTGACTTGACTGCTTTAAATTTGTGGGTTGCATGGGAGTTACATAGATCCTAACCCGGATTTGGGGATACCCTGTTTAGGTAGCATAATCTGTGAGGGACCTGTCCGGCGTATACCGACATGGGTGAAGCAGTGGCTACGTTGGTGTGGCGCCTTGGTCTGTACCGATATCCCTCGTGTTGAAACGGGGAGAATATGGGTCTTCCAAGGAGTCATTAAGCACCAACAGACCTTAGAACCTTAGATGACCCAACTTGGCCATTAGAACAGTAGCAGTATGCTACACCCATTGAGGCTAAACTCTCGTGATGGTTCTGGCCGCAAGAAAAGATTGCGATGCTGGAGTTATGACCGATTGAGGGTAGTCAATGATATTGGGATCCTCTAAGAACCCGGTTACTTTGATAGGACAGGTATGAACCAACCAACTTCAAGAGGGTAATACCCAGACCCCATGCTGGCCTAAACTCTAAGGGCTCTTTTGTGTGACTTGTGTGTCTTCGTACTTGACTATTTGCATGCTTGTTGTCTGACCCTTGAGCTTCTTGCAGGTTTTGTTTATAGTCCTTAATTAGGACTCATAACAAGGTTTACCGAGTTTCTTGCAGGTTTTGTTTTTAGTCCTTAATTGGGACTCATGACAGGTTTTACCCGAGTTCTTGCGGGTTTTGGTTTGCAGTCCTTAATTGGGACTCATAACAGGGTTTATTCATATTACCCCATGCATCATGACATCATACCATTGCATACGTCTTAACCCATTTCAAGGATCTCAAGGGCTTGTGATGCAGGTCATGATTAATCAAACATCTAGAAAGGGGCAAAGGGGATTTATTTTCCTCTAGCCAAGGTTGTCAGGGGCTATGACCCACTGGATATGGTGAGCCTTTGACCCTTGAAGAAGGACTCTCTCTACAACAGGAAGTTCCTTCAATCAAGCTACCGGACCCGAATGCTAACAAATTTTCTTGTTTACCCCGCGAGGTCCTTGAAAACATTACATGCATGTCATACTCATCATTGCATAACAGGTATCCTTGTTGCAGGTCACTTACCTTTCTCGCTGTTTATTTCAGCAATGGCTTCACAACAAGATAACCAGGACCTTCACGCTCAAGAGACTCAGTTCAGGGAAATCTTCCTAGGTCTATCCAAGGGGCAGGAAGAGTTGAGGACACTCCTCATGGGGAACCTGATCAGAAAGAGTCTCGGAGATGACAAGGACGAACAGTTGAAACGTCTACAAGCTGAGGTAGACACATTGAAAACCCAAATGCTGGGGCAAAGGGCACTCGTTCAAGGTTTAGCTCAGGAGCAAGGAGAGCTGAGGGCCATGATCAGTCAGCTTCATCAAGACATGAAGCAACTAGCCCAAGTCAGGGACCCAGTCATTAATCAACTTCCAAGAAGTCAAAGGTTTGGGCCTCTCCAAGCTGCTATTACTTCACAGGTCCAACAACGACCTCGCCCAGAACAACGGGCTGATCAGAGCAAACCAGACAAGCCTAAAAGGCAGTTCACCAAGATCAACATGTCGCTGGATCAAGCACTACAACAAATGTTAGAGGCAGGGCTGATCACCTTAAGGGCTCCTCTCCGGAATCCAAACACTTCTGCTCCTAACTATCATCCCAACGATAGGTGCGCATACCATTCTGATAGCCCGAGGCATACTACAGACAACTGCTGGCCTCTCAAAAACAAGATTCAAGACATGATCGACGCTGGAGAGATTCAGTTTGAAGTACCTGAGACTCCGAACATAATCACTGCTCCCTTGCCAAATCATGGCTAGGAATGAGAAATTTTTGTTCATTCGAATGTTCAAGTTGCAATTTTCTTTTGTTCAAACATTTACTCATGATTAAACATTGTTATTTCATTAATGCATCGCATATGTCTGTTCTGAAACAATATACTCGTATTCACTAAATGCAAATTATTTTCATATTCCTTCTGATGTCAGCTCTTGATCTAAAATTCTAAGCCTCTTGAGGGAGGATGACGAAAACGATACCGCTATCTTTACAGTATGCTTTTGAGCAGACCTCGCTGATGAGGTACAGGCATTGTTTCAATCCCTAAACACTGGAGTTATAAGGATGATAATCCCTCGTCAACCCCTCTGAGCCAAAGAAGTAGGAGTTTTTCTTTTCGAAATTTAAAACCCTTAATCATAACCTGGGGCAGGGTAGTCTCTCAGTTGATCCAAGTGCATAACAAATGGCACCAAAGAAGTCCTTACAAAACGAAGAAAGACAGTGATGGTTCTGAACAATCATAAGGACAGGCAGTCATTATAAAAAAAATCACAAATGAAAAGCCCAAAAAGTAAAAACCTAAAAGGAGACTTACGAAACTGGGGCATCCCGCTGACTGTAATTCCACAAAAGGAAACAATTCAGGCAAAAAAAAAATAGGGATAACAAAATCAAAGAAGAAAGAGGTCCTACAAACCCTCGACAAAAACAAAAATGACTGCCTATTCAGAATAAATCATCAATATCTGAACCATCATTGGAACATCAGGACAAAGACTCAAACAAGGTCTAACGTATGATCAACTGAGCTTAGGTTTGAAGAACATCAAGAAGAGCGGGTGGATACAAATAAATTTTGAGCCTTTATCCTTTGTTTCTTAAACCGTGAACCAGGCCACGTTATAACCCTTAAAAGTCCTAGCTGAAGCATGGGTTAGTTCGAAAGCATACTGTTACGAAAGGTATCCTGACTCCTTAAGGCCTACGGTAAAATACGGAGTTGACATCACGTTTTACAAACATTCACATGTTTTATGAAAAAAGAATGCATTTTCAAAATCTTCAAGATAGACATAGGCTTTGCATTTTAACATAACTTTGTTTGCATATGGCTTTTTGTTTGAGCAGCATAGAAGTTCGCACGACGAATGCCTAATGAACGAAAGTACTTCCAATCAAGGGGAAGACATGATCAGGGTCTATTATCTGGGGCAGTCCAATCAAGATTCAGAGAATCTCTCAAAAGCCAGGGGCAAATCTCTGCCTGAGTCACTTGGGGCACTCCAACAACGAATCTTGCACGATCAGACATCTTCTGGTAATATGGCAACACAAACAGCCAGGGGCACCTCCCTGCATTCTAAGAGCATGGACATAGTTGAAAAAAATACTACGCAAAATCAAAGACCCGCTAGGTTGACATGCCTAGGCAAAAATTAGGGCTTCCCGGCGAACCAAAAGGGTTCGGGAAAAATGAAGGGATGAAATGAAAAAATCTGTACACCCGGCAAGTCGAAAACCTGAAAAGGCGGCTTGGGCAAAAATGGGTATCCCGGTGGACTGAAAACCCGAAAGGGCGGTCCAGGCAAAAGTTAGGGATCAAAGCGTACGACTATGTCCCGGCATCTCGCCACTTGCCTACCAGAAGATTTGTCAGTTACCCCCACGGGTATCCTCTCCCACATCAGAAGCAGGGGCAATAAAGAGTTGTCTAAACAATCTGATTGTTCTGTCCTCCAAGGTATCAAGGTAAGTTCCGTTGAAGAACATAACCAACACAGTTCAAAACTTCCCCAGGAGAGTCCAGCCCAGCTTCCCCAGGAAAGTTGGAATCCATCTCCCCAAGTAGTAAGCTTATCCCCAGTAGATTCTGGAAGCTTATTCTCGCAGAGCACGAACGCGTCTCCCGGCTTTATTCAAAGAGTTATTTCCTTACCAGGATATAACTGGGTTATCCTCAGCCAAAAGCCACGGAAAGATCGTCCTCGACAAAGTCTTCTTATCCCCAGCGAAGTCTATCAACACTTCCAACACAATAATGGTATCCCCAGCAAGTTATTATCAACAACTCAGCAAAGTACCTCTCTCCCCACAGAGTATTGCTCTCCAGCAAGATCGTTATAGTACTTTTCTCCCCGCAGAGTAACCCATTCGCCAAGTTTATTCCCCAACGGAGTCATCTTCTCCTACTGGTATACTTGCAACTATCATCCAGCGGAAGCAAAATCTATTCTTCAATATCAGCCCAGGATATGACTTCCCGGCACCCGTCAAGGATTTACTTTCCTAGACGAAAAATATGCATTTGTAAACATCATATACATCATCATAGCATGCATATACGCATCATACCTTACAAGTCTCATTTATTTTGAAAACATCATTGCTTGATCCATATCACGCATTGTATATGACTGACCTTTACCTTTCAGGAAATATTCAGTTAAGTTCTCAATCATATTTCAAGACCTTGTCTGGTTCAGTTAAATCAACTCCAAAGATTTTCCTGGTTATTATCCAGTCAAAGGCGTTCTCTGGTCTAGTTAAACCAACTCCTAAAGGTTTTTCTTTTGAAGACTCAGTTGAAGACTCCAAAGACCTTGTCTGGTTCAGTTAAATCGACTCCAAAGATTTTCCTGGTTATTATCCAGTCAAATGCGTTCTCTGGTCTAGTTAAACCAACTCCTAAAGGTTTTTCTTTTTGAAGACTCAGTTGAAGACTCCAAAGACCTTGTCTGGTTCAGTTAAATCAACTCCAAAGATTTTCCTGGTTATTATCCAGTCAAAGGCGTTCTCTGGTCTAGTTAAACCGACTCCTAAAGGTTTTTCTTTTGAAGACTCAGTTGAAGACTCCAAAGACCTTGTCTGGTTCAGTCAAATCGACTCCAAAGATTTTCCTGGTTATTATCCAGTCAAAGGCGTTCTCTGGTCTAGTTAAACCAACTCCTAAAGGTTTTTCTTTTGAAGACTCAGTTGAAGACTCCAAAGACCTTGTCTGGTTCAGTTAAATCGACTCCAAAGATTTTCCTGGTTATTATCCAGTCAAAGGCGTTCTCTGGTCTAGTTAAACCAACTCCTAAAGGTTTTTCTTTTGAAGACTCAGTTGAAGACTCCAAAGACCTTGTCTGGTTCAGTTAAATCGACTCCAAAGATTTTCCTGGTTATTATCCAGTCAAAGGCGTTCTCTGGTCTAGTTAAACCAACTCCTAAAGGTTTTTCTTTTTGAAGACTCAGTTGAAGACTCCAAAGACCTTGTCTGGTTCAGTTAAATCAACTCCAAAGATTGTCCTGGTTATTATCCAGTCAAAGGCGTTCTCTGGTCTAGTTAAACCGACTCCTAAAGGTTTTTCTTTTGAAGACTCAGTTGAAGACTCCAAAGACCTTGTCTGGTTCAGTTAAATCGACTCCAAAGATTTCTTATCCAGTCAAAGGCCTTCTCTGGTCCAGTTAAATCGACCCCAAACAGATTTTTCTGATAAAGACCCAGTTGAAGACATTCCAAGACCTAGACCGGTTCAGTTAAATCGACTCCAAAGATTTCTCTATTTCTTATCCAGTCCAAGGCCTTCTCTAGTCTAGCTAAATCGACCCCAAACAGATTTTCCTGATGAAGACTCAGTAGAAGTCGCCTATGGTTCTCTCCCCGATCCTGCGGAGGTGGTAATCCCAGATTTCGCTCAATGATTGCTGTTGAAGTGAAGTTATTCAAGATTCTCTCAATGTTTGCTGTTGAGGTTGTAGTCGCCTATGGTTCTCTCCCCGATCCTGCGGAGGTGGTAATCCCAGATTTCGCTCAATGATTGCTGTTGAAGTGAAGTTATCCAAGATTCTCTCAATGTTTGCTGTTGAGGTTGTAGTCGCCTATGGTTCTCTCCCCGATCCTGCGGAGGTGGTAATCCCAGATTTCGCTCAATGATTGCTGTTGAAGTGAAGTTATCCAAGATTCTCTCAATGTTTGCTGTTGAGGTTGTAGTCGCCTATGGTTCTCTCCCCGATCCTGCGGAGGTGGTAATCCCAGATTTCGCTCAATGATTGCTGTTGAAGTGAAGTTATCCAAGATTTTCTCAATGTTTGCTGTTGAGGTTGTAGTCGCATATGGTTCTCTCCCCGATCCTGCGGAGGTGGTAATCCCAGATTTCGCTCAATGATTGCTGTTGAAGTGAAGTTATCCAAGATTCTCTCAATGATTGTTGTTGAGGTTGTAGTCGCCTGTGGTTCTCTCCCCGATCCTGCGGAGGTAGTAATCGTCCCCAGATTCTCTCAGCGTCCCTGTTGAGGTTGTAATCATCCAAGGTTCTCTCACCGTTCCTGTTGAGGTAGTAACCATCCCTGGTTCATTCATCGCCGTTTGAAGCTCCAGATCCAGCTCCTGTAACCAGTCAGGACACATCTACACAAAGAATTTGAAGACCAGCTCCCGTAACAGATCAGGTAATCATTTTTCTTTTTTGCAGGTATGCAAGTTCTCGCTAAGGAAGCTCTTACGCGATCAACATCCAGATGACATCTATAAGCCCGTCCACCTTCCATCACCTCCTAGCATGGCATCTATAAGCCCATCATCCTATCCATCAATCTCCAAATGACATCTATAAGCCCATTCCCATCATCACACTGCTGCTATGTGAGTGCAAATTTCTGGGCACTCTAGTGTTCAATCATCTTCTACCCTCAGATTACGAAAGGCACGTCAGCCAATCTGCATCCTCAGGTCTAAGAAGATTGAACAGGGGCAACTGTTGTACTCCAAAATTTGCCCTCCCATATTTCTCAAAACATTTCAAGAAAATTCACAAGTCCAACCCGGCGCGTTATATTCAGGTGTTCTTTCGCCAAGATATCTCTGATAACGTATTCTCAAATTCAGGTTCGGCTCAAGAGTCAATTCTTTAAAGAAGGTATCCGAATGTGCGAGTTTTCTTGAAGAAATATGGTGAAAAAGTGTGCTGAAAGTGCAGTTTTTACGCGCTAAAAAATTCATAACTTGAAGATCGTGACTCGTTTTGAACCCGTTCCGGTGGCCAAAATTCCGTCTTGACATTATCTACGTTTTCATCTCTCACGGCTGGAAGCCAATTTCGATCAGAAGGTCTTCAAAAATGTGGATTTATCAAGTATTTTCGTGCAGAAAATTTGTGACAGAAGTTTATTTGCGTCATGTTCAAAAAATCATAACTTGGTCGATTTTCATCGTATCGAGCTGGTTCCGGTGCCAAAATTTCACAAATTAAGTTGGCTACATTTTCACAGAAGGTATTGAGTTCAAACGGTATTCAAAAGGCCTTCGTTTTTTGCTCAGAGTGCGTGACACACTGAAAATCCTGAATGCTGAATATTATTTCATCTGAGCCGAAACTTCGAAAATTCATAACTCGGTCAATTTTTATCGGATTGGACTCATATTTTTACACAAGGTCACTGACTCATAGATCTACAACTTTGCTTCAAAAGTCGAGACCAAATTATGCACCGATCAATACCAGTTTTTTATTGAAGAACGTGTCAGAGTCGACACTGGAGCCCAAAATAAGTTTGTCTGAGCTGAAACTTCAAAAATTCATAACTAATTCACCGTTTATCCGATTGAGTCGATTTTCGGACAGGAGTTAGTTCTCGATATAGGCTACATTTTGTTTTCACATTTAAACTTCAAAAAATGCACTTAAGTCCCTTCGATTTAGCCTGGAAAGTGACGAATTCAAGTGAATATTGGAGGCCCAATTGCACATTCAAAGCCCATTTGCTTTACCCTAATTTCCATTATATAATCACCTTCTTTTCACACAAACCAAAGGGGAGGAAAAGAGAGAAAAAACCTTGCCACAACACTGTCAGAATATCAAACTCTTTCAAGAACCCTAAAACCTTGAAATCCTTATTATAAATCCCTCTCTCACTACAAACAAGCCATCTCAGTTACAAACCAACATCTTATTACTTCTTCAGTAAGGGTAAGACTGGCTTGATCTCCATGATCCAAAGGGCATAAAAGCATTCATGTCACTACTTTTCCAGTAAGGGTAAGGTTGATTTGATCTCCATGATCAAAAGAGTATAATCATTCATACATGCCATATTGTGCCTAAACATTAAATTTCTTCATATGTTGGTTTTATTTGAATTTTTATGATTTTATTTAATGTGTTCATGAGGTTGCAGATTTAGACAGGATCCCATGCAAGTTCATTAAGGAACGTTGAGGCCAGAAGCCAAATGGCCAAAAGCCAAAAGCCAAATGGCCAAAACAGAACATTTTACACATGACACCAATACGTGGCGAGACAGACATCCTGAGAAGATTAAGGAACATTGAGGCCAGAACACAAATGGCCAAAAGCCAAAAGCCAAATGGCCAAAGTAGAACAACTTATGCATGAAACTCAATCCAATGGCCAAAGAATACAGACCACGGTACTCAGGAGTCAATACTTCAAAAAACCTCCCCTTGGGCCAGACACCCCCTATGGTTTGCTCAATTTTTAATTTTTATTTGTTTTTCCTTTTTATTCTTTTAATTGTTTTTTAATTGTTTTCTTTTAATTCCATAAAATAATTTTCATAATAAATATAAAATACAGAAAAATCAAAAAAATGTTTATTTTATTAATATTAATTTTACTATTATTATTTTTGTAAATAAACTTTAAACAATTAATTAGATTAATTTAGGTTTCAAAACTTTAATATTTTTCTTAATAAATTAAATATGTAGAAATTAGAGTTTTTAACTTTTTCATCATTTTTTAATAAATAATTTTCTCATCATTATTATTATTATTAACTACTAATTTATTTTGTAAATAAACATGTACATAAATTCTTTAGTAAATTAAGTTAAACTTTAACATTTTTCTCAAATAATTAAAAATAACTTAGAATTAGGATTTCTTTTAATTTTAATTTTCTTATTTCATAAATACAAAAAAAAACCTAAAAAACACTTCTTTTATTTCAATAAATAATTAATTAATTTTTAATTTCAATTTAACTTCAAAAGGGTCCAACACCCTCGTTTTCAATTTTAATTCAATTCGCACATTTTATTTATTCATTCTTTTAAATATTGATGTAATTCTCCCAAAGTCGTGTAAATATTTATCTTTCGCACTTTACTTTATTTCTTTATTTTATGTCAAATCGGGTCCTGGATTTTAATTTGGCGATGTGGACCCGCGCCTTTGTAATAGTTTAGGAACTTTAATTTCCGCAACTTTTTTAACTGTTAATAATTGCATGCAAGAATAAATATCTAAATAAAAACAAACGCATAGATCACTTTGACATGACAAGACAAAAATAAATGAATTTGACACACAAATCACACACCACCCCTAGGGTACGCCTCACTGTTGCCTTGCCTCGAAAGGTGATCGTCGAGTAGAGGATGTCTTAGTAAGTCCTCATGATCCGGGAACCTGGCATGAGGGTAGCTTCTAAGGTGTCTTCCCATTGCTCTGGTGATCACCATGTCCCGAACCTCGAATTGACCCGAACACCTCTAACGGTGGTGCTACCTACCTCTCAATGGTGGGATGACACTACTTTAAAGGACATTTACACAGACGAATTCCTTAGGGTAGGTAGACGACTCTAGATACTTGCTCTAATCTCAAAACAAATCAAAAACACTTTTCACACCGACACCTTTTCAAAAAGCTTTCGAAAGCAATTTTTCAAACACTCTTGAGGACCGATACAAGAGTCGAACTGGAATTTTCAAAGAAACTTTTTAAAACCCACGGTTGAAAAGCAAACAAACCATTTTTGAAAACACAATGAGCAAGTATCTAAGAGCCCATGGATAACCATGGATAGAAAGGGTGCTAACACCTTCCCTTTCTATAACCTACCTCCCGAACCGAGAGCAATCTCTTTAAGGAATTTTTATGTGCTTTTGTCCTTTCCATTTGGAGAAAATAAAAGACGATGGCGACTCTTGCTTCCGCGATATTTCGCGAACCAGCGTTAAACAGTCAGTTCCAGATCCACCGATCACAGTGAGCCACCTCAACTCTTTTCGATATGTAGAAATGGATGGGGAGTTCATTGAGACCCCGTTTAAACATTTTAAAGAGGTTCCCCAGACGCTGACATCAACTGAGACTGTTGTTGAAGATCCTCCAATGAAGATGGCTTCCTTCAAGGATGCCCGGGCTATTGTTGAGAAAGATGGGTGTGCGAATTGGGGCCAACTCCCTGATTTTGCACATAAGACTAACAAGTTTGGTTTAGGTTTCACTGCAGAAGCTCAAAGGGTTGTTCAGAATGCACGGATCAGAAGACCTCCCCTATTCATCAGCAATTTAGGAGTGAATGCCGTTAAAGACGATGTTGAAGAGTCTGAGTTCGACAGTTGGATCTATCCTACTACTGATGGTGGACTAAGCAACTGGACAGCAAAGGACTTCATCCTAATTTCTTTTGTTACCCAGTAATGAGACTTTTGTTTTGAATTTGTAATAGACAATGTTTTAAACTTTATGGCCCAGTGTCTTACCCGGGGCACCGTGGCTTCATTTGTGAGGGCTTTATGTGTGTCATCTACATATATCATTAATAAAAGCATTGGACGTTTCTTGCATTTCAAATTTTGTGCTCTTTATCTTTCTTTTATTATATATTGCAAAACAACTATTTTACACACACTCACGTATCATGATCTACATCCACTCTGGATCCCACTGATAACGACTCTGCTACGGCCAGTTATGACTTCGAAAGTCCAATTAACTTAGCCGAAGACGAAGGTGAAGATGATTGCGAAGTGTCTCGGAATTTGCTAGACTACTGCTTCAAGAAGAGAGGGCCATACTATCTCCAAGCCACCAATTCTGATGCCTCCAATCGCAGGAAGACCGTTGATCTTATACTTAAAAGTACTCGACAATCCAATGGGGTGTGTGCTGGGGAAGCATGACGAGTCTGGCCGAAAAGAGCATGTTATTTATTACCTTAGCAAAAAGTTTACCGACTGTGAGACCCAATACTCACTGCTCGAGAGAACTTGCTGCGCTTTGGCATGGGCTGCTCGCCGGCTGAGACAGTACATGTTGGCTCATACTACCTTTTTCATACCAAACGATGTGAACATCTTGACAGCTCCGTGGCCTTCTGCAATGAGGGGCATTGATATGATCAGCGAGATCAGACCTACGGCATCCAACGAGCATCGTTTCATCTTGATAGCTATTGATTACTTTACGAAGTGGATTGAAGTAGCTTCCTTTGCTACTGTAACCAAGAACATCGTGGCACGGTTCATTCGAAACAATCTGATCTGTCGATATGGTGTACCAGATAGGATCATTACAGACAATGGTACAAATCTCAATAATAAGATGATCGCCGAGCTCTATAAGCAGTTCAAGATACAACATCATAACTCTTCTCCTTGCCGGCCAAAGATGAATGGGGCTGTAGAAGCGGCTAACAAGAACATTAAGAAGATTGTGCAGAAGATGACAGTGACATATAAAGATTGGCACAAGATGTTACCGTTCGCTCTTCATGGGTACCGTACCTCAGCACGGACATCAACAGGGGTAACACCTTATTCCTTGGTTTATGGCATGGAGGTCGTCTTACCCATTGAAGTTCAGATACCATCTCTTCGGATTATGAAGGATGTAGGTTTGAGCGAAGATGACTGGATTCAGACCCGACTTGATCAGCTGAACTTAATCGGTGAAAAGAGACTCACTGCTATTTGTCATGGTCAGACGTATCAAAAGCGGATGATTAAGGCATTTAACAAGAAAGTTAGACGACAAGAGTATTAAGTTGGGGACCTGGTTATCAAGCGTATCATACTGCCACAAGGTGATCCCAGGGGCAAATGGATCCCTACCTTTGAAGGGCCATCTGTGGTTAAGATCATTTTATCAATAGGAGCTATGATTCTAACCACCATGGATGGTGACTGTGATACGGTGGGAGAACTGACTTGAGTTTTGCGTTTTGTATTCGCACTTGTTCGGTTTAGCAAGAGTCGCCACCGACTTTTATTTTATCCTAAAGGAAAGGTTAAAAAGCACAGGAAAAACCTTTTGAGATGTTTCGTGGGTCCGAGGGGTAGATTATGAAAAGGGAAGGTATTAACACCCTTTTCATCCATGGTTATCCATGGGCTCTTAGTTACTTGGTTTTAGATCACTTGCCTTGATTTTTGATTGCTTGAAAATGGTGTGTGTACGTGTGTGTTTTGAAAATGTTTTTGAAATAGACGCCTTTGTTTCGGTAACCATTGTAATGACTCGTGTTTGAGTATATACAACGGTGTGTATCTTTTCGAAAAGATGTTTCAAAATGTTTTTGGAAGTTTGTTTTGAAAGTGTTTGTGAAGTGTGGTTTTGAAAAGGAGGCAAGTGTTTTTGCAAGATTGATCCCAAGTAACTAAGAGTTTTGTCTACCCCTATTGTACTCAAAGGCTTTCTCTATGTTTTCAACCCCTTTTTAACAATTTTGTTCCACCATTGAATTTGGTGGACAATCTTGCGTTTAGGATGTGATCGGGACAGGCGCGGGTCATCGTATGGACCATGAATGCAATGATGCCAAGTGTCTTTGGCAATTTTGCTTGAAGGGACTATGATCATTTTGATAGGCAACTTTCGAAAGCGTCATCGAGGTACTTATGATCATTTGAATTGTTTTGCCAAAGAAACTCGACGTGCAAGCATGGCCCATTTTTGGAAGGCAACATGTGGGATTACCCTAGGGGGTGCGAGTGTGAATTTGTGTATTGATTTCATGTATTTGTCTTTGTATTAGGTTATCTAGCGTTTGATTTTATGTACATACAAACCCTAGGTCTAACCATGGTATAATTCGAAAGCGATAAATTGCGGGAATTTAAAGTCTACGCTATTACAAATAGTATCCGGGAGTGGGGGTACAAATTTACAAATGGGGATGAGACTTAAATAATTACAACTAAATCGAATTGCGATCAAATGTAATATGTATCAAATATAGCAATGTATAAGAATAACAAATGTATAATGTATCAATGTAAGTGTATTGTAAATGTGTAAGTGTATGTATTGTAAATGTGTGTCAACGTATTTGTGTATTGCGTATGAGATTTATTTACAAGTTGAGAAATGTTAACCTAATAAGGAAATTAAGTATAGTGTTTATTCTTTTTAGATATTTGTATTTCTTTGTTAAATATGTACAAGTAAGAAAATTTAATAAAAGAAAAGAAAAAAGTTTTAAGAAAAAGTATTTCTTTAAAAATCTATTTTTCTTATGTATTAACACTCATGTATTTTAATTAGTATGTTTATGTACAAAGTTTTAACTAAAAAAAAAAAGAGAAATGTTTTAAGAAAAGATTAATGTTTTTGGTGTATTGTAATTAATGTATTATATACCAAAGGGAAAAGAAAAATATTTCAATTTTGAGAAAGAAATAATTTTTTAAATTTGAGAAAAAATATTATGTTCAAGATTAGTATTATGCTATACAAAAAAGTATTATTAATAAAATATTGATGTAAAAATAATGTGTTAGTTTATATATATAAAGAAGATATGGTAAGTAAAAAGAAAAAGTATAAGCTAAAAGAATCAAAAACGGGCTGTAGGGTTTTTAGGCCCAATGACCAATAACCAGGATAATGGGCAAAAGGGGGGGTGCATTCAGGAAGAACAACATGGGCTTTAGGTGTTTAGAACGGGCGAAGGCCCAAAGGCTTGAGACAAATGTTTTTAGGGTTTGACAAAGTTTGTCCACTTTGGGAATGCGCTAGGGTTTGTGAGTCACGAATGGCGCTCGTCTTCCTTCGTCTTCCTTCGCCTTCTCACGCCGAAAACTGAACCACCTTCTTCGCCCCAGGCCACCAACGCCACCATCCATTCTCTTCTCCCCACAGATCGCTCAGGCAACAGTTAAACAAGGTAGTAATTCGTCTCAATCTCGTTAGGGTTTTATGTTTTGCATGTTATGATTTCACATTCTGATGTTATGTTTATTATTGTTTGTTAATGAGGGCGTGGAAAGGGATGAAAAGAAATTATACTACCTTTTGGGAGCCGGAGGAGAAAGGAATTTGGAGGCGTTTGGAGGCTTGACGGCGGGGAAACGCGTGATGTGAGCTCGCTTTTTGGTAACTTTATTCTTTTTACCTCCTTAGGTTTAATGATGAGTAACTGAAAACCTTTTGTATCACCTCTTTTCTTCTTCTTGCTCGCTTTCTGTATGCTTGTGTTGCCTCTTCTGTATGCTTGATATGTTGCCTTCAATGATGATTTACTGAGATATTCTGTATGCCTAGACAGTTGCCTTATATGCTTTAGCTTGATGTGTTTGGTTGCCTGTTGATATGCTGAGATATGTTGAATACAGTTTCTTGTTGACTAACCCAATGATGAACTCTTTGAGTTCTGAGGGTTTTGAGTTGGTTCAAATGCTTTGAGTTGTTTTTGAAAGCTTGTCCAATGATGAGATTGTCTGAGGGCTCGTTGGGTTTGGAAACTGGTTTATCAGGTTGAGGATGATTTGGATATTATGTGAGTTTGTCTTGGTATATCAGTTTGACAGGTTTATGGTTTTTAGGCTTGGTTTTTGGAAAGGTGAAACTCTTGTTGGCTTTCAGGCTTCAGGCTTGATGACTGGTACATGTTTTAGGCCTGGAGACTGGTTAGGCTTCATGTTTTTGTTGCAACAGGTTAAGGCTTAGATGTTGATGCAGGTAAGGCTTGATAGGGTTTACTTGTTTAAACTGTTTGATGCTTAGGCTTGCAACCTTGGTCTGAATGCCTTAACAAGCTTTAGGCTATGTATGCTTTAGACTTTGGTTTGGCTTCAACAGGTTAATGGCTTTGGTATTTTGAAGGTTAATGCAGGTTTGGGACTTGGTAGTTCTATGTAGGAGGTTTGACAGGTTGAGGTATTGCTTATGCAGATCTGAGGCAGCTTAGGTTAAGCTTGAGGGCTTGGCTTTGACTGCAGGTTTTTTGAGGCTTGCAAGGTTTACAGGTTTAAGCTTGGCCTTGGTGTTGTATCCTCTGAGTTATGTTTTGCTTGTGATTTCTGCCTCCTCTCTCTGTTTCATTGCAGTTTTTTTGTTTTATATCTCTTTATGTCTCAAGCCTAAAGCCAGTAAGCCTATTCTTTTTTCTCTTCTTCTCTCTCCAGTACAACTTAAAACATTAAATAATGTTTATCATGTACTTTAACTGAAAAAGCAATTTGGCTTGGGAAATGATGAAATGAAAAGTTTGCTTGCACATTAATCTTTCTCTGCATACTTTGTACTTCTTCCAGATTTTATGCCTCTTGTTATCTTTCCATATCTTCTTTTGACAGTTTTTTTGTTCAGTTTGACATTGGACTTTGTTTGGCAATTTGAACTTTTATAGTTGTACATGCTGTTTGCTTTGAACTATGCAGTTGGTTGGCCAATTTGAAATGTGCAATTTGTATACTTTGTGCATTCATTCTTTAATTTGCAAACATCATTCATCCCTCTTTGTGAACCGGGAGAAATCTCGTGATTTACAGAGAGGGCGAACTGATCCCGGCCTTTTGCTTTTAATGATGGACCCAATTTTTATCTGTCTGCCTTTAATTATTTATCTACTTCTGACTTTTTCTTCTTTTCTTTGCAGATAAAAAATCAAATAGCAACAAATGGAGGATGAAGAATTTGAAGACTTAGGAATTTAGGATAGTTTATTTCGATTTTAATTATTGTAACTATCATTATTATAAATACTTTGTAAATAAATACTTGTATTTAAATAACAATTGTAACAAATATTTAAAGATGAATAAAAATTCCTTTTAACCAATTAATTCTTTTTATTCTTTTCAATTGTTTATTTATTATTTATAATTCTTTAAATTATAATAATTGAAAATAAATTCCAACCATTTAACTCATAATAATAAATAATCCATAAACGTCCGGCATTTTGAATAATCAAAGCAATGCACCGTCAAATCATACATGCCCAAATGTCTTTTCTTCTCACTGATTTAGTCAAACATTGCAAACTCAGCCCAAATGCCTGAGTCCATATCTCGGAATAACTTGAAAAGAACTGTAGAATTTAAATCTTTCTGAGAGATCTGCGCACAAACCCTAGTTCCTGATCAAATGCCAAAGAAGCGTTCGCCTGATCAAAGTTGAGCCAAAATCAACCAAACCCTAAACCAACTGTTTGAATTGTTCCAGAGCCATGAAAATCAATGAAAACCCTAATTTTGTCTGACTGACGAGAAAAGTCTGTTTGACCGATTCTTGAGCCAATCTCAAAAATTAGGAAAAGCCTGAAGATGTGATTTCTTGTGGAAAAATGCTAGGGAAAATTTTAGGGTACAACAGTTGCCCCTGTTCAATCTTCTTGAACCTGAAGAGTTAGATGGGCAAGTTTGCCTTTCGCGACTCGAAGGTAAAAGGAGATTGGACACTAGAGTGCCCAGAAAATTTGCACTCGGCGATGTGATGGTAGAGGGAATGGGCTTACAGATGCCATTTGGTGATGGGCTTAAAGATGCCATCTGGTGACTGCTGATAGGAGGATGGGCTTACAGATGCCATCTGGAAATGGGCTTAAAGATGCCATTTGGAAATGTCTGGAGGAGGATGGGCTTATAGATGCCATCTGAAGGTGATTGTTGAACTGTATGTCACTGGTGAGTGGACGAGTATCAGAAAGGTATCCATGTTTTGGAACATCTCTAAACTGGGGGCCCAAACCAGCAATAGGTCGACATCCATGTTTGGAGAATCTGTAAACTGTTTTCAGGAGTTGGAGTTGAATAAGCCATAGAGTAGCATCCATTATTGGGAAGCTTCTGTAAACTGTTTTCAAAAGTTGCATCTGAACAAGCGATAGATTAACATCCGTTGTTAGGAAGAATCCGTAAACTGTTTTCAGAAGTCTTGAAGTTGAGGAGGAACCGGTGTAGGGTTTCCTGACGATGAGTCCGTGTAAAACTGCATCTGGATGAATCTGGAATAAGTATCAGAATGTCGCCGTGTCTGGATCACATCTGAACTATCTCTGGATGAATCTGGGAAGATGATGATTTTTGTCTGTCGACTGATTTTTCCTGAAAAGGTGAAGAGTTAGTTGTATGCAATGTCATGATGCATGATGCAATGTATGTTATCAATGCATGTGATGGATGCGTATGTAAGCTGATGAGCTAATCTTGTTGAGGATAGACGAATCCTGGATGGCTGAAGATAAAAGACTCTTGACTACTGTCGGGGAGAACAATTCCTTAGCTGCTGCCGTGGAGGGCAAGAATCTCTTGATTGTTGAAGATGAGAAGTCCTGGGACCACTGTTGGGGGATCAGGAGCTTGGGTTGTATGCCAAACTACTGGGGACTTCCTGTCTTGAGGAGATCTTCACTGGGGAATATTCGAATATTCTGTGAGGAACTGAGAATGAGAGTCTCCACTCTGCTTGGGGATTGATAGTTGTAAATTTTAGCTCCGCTGGGGATTTTGAAACTTGACTCTGAGGGGAATTAGCTTCTGGAAGACTCTCTGGCCGGGGATTGCAAGAATCTTCTGATTGCTGCAGGTGTTCATCTGGAGTAAGTTACTGAATGTCGCCGTCTCTGGGTCACATCTTGAACTATTTCTAGATCTTGAGTAGGAATCTTTTGAGTTTGAGAAGGAACCGGTGTAGGGTTTCCTGATGATGAGTCTGTGTAAAACTACATCTTGGATTTGAGATCTGTATGAGTAGCAGAATGACTTCCGTGCCTGGAGTATATCTGAAACTGTAACTAGGATCTGAATGAGTAACAGAATGGCTACCGCGTTTGGAGCGTATCTGGACTGTATCTTCCGACAGGTGATGAAGGAATTGTTGAACACTTTTGACATTCGAATGCCCCAAGTGGTGATGTAGATAATTTCCTGGCTTGTTACAGGTGTTAATCCACAATCAGTCGTTCACAGATATTTTCCTGGCTTGTTACAGGTGTTGATCCGGAACTTAAGAAGGTGACAGAATGGCAACCGTGTCTGGAGCACATCTGGACCGTATCTTCCAACAGGTGATGAAGGAATTGTTGAACACTTTTGACATTCGAATGCCCCAAGTGGTGATGCAGATAATTTCCTGGCTTATTACAGGTGTTAATCCATAATCAATCGTTCACAGATATTTTCCTGGCTTGTTACAGGTGTTGATCCGGAACTTAAGAAGGTGACAGAATGGCAACCGTGTCTGGAGCACATACGGACCGTATCTTCCAACAGGTGATGAAGGAATTGTTGAACACTTTTGACATTCAAATGCCCCAAGTGGTGATGTAGATAATTTCCTGGCTTGTTACAGGTGTTAATCCATAATCAGTCGTTCACAGATATTTTCCTGGCTTGTTACAGGTGTTGATCCGGAACTTAAGAAGGTGACAGAATGGCAACCGTGTCTGGAGCACATCTGGACCGTATCTTCCAACAGGTGATGAAGGAATTGTTGAACACTTTTGACATTCGAATGCCCCAAGTGGTGTTGATCTGGAATAAGTTACTGAATGTCGCCATCTCTGGGTCACATCTTGAACTATCTCTAGATCTTGATTTTGTTCAGGGTCAGAAATTGGGAGTATACCAATCTTCTGAGGCTTCAAGGATGAGAGTCTTCATTCTTGAGGGTTAACTGTTATCCGGTCGTAATCCGGTCTTCACAATAGCTTGCTAAGCTGCTATCCGGTCAAATTCGGGCTTCACGGCTTTGGTTAAAGGTATACTACTATCTGGTCGATTCCAGGCTTCGTAGTGTTCTCGACTGCTGTCTGGTCGTAATCCAGGCTCCACAGGAATTTGTATTATCAACTGGTCGTAATCCAGGCTTCACAATAACTTGCTAAGCTGTTATCCGGTCGAATCCGGGCTTCACGGCTTGTGCTGAAGATATACCACTATCTGGTCGATTCCAGGTTTTACGGTAGTCTGACACTGTTATCCGGTCGTAATCCGGTCTTCACAATGTGCTGTAGAGGTCAAGATACTATCCGGTCAAATCCGGGCTTCATAACTTGAATTTTGTGAGAATTTGGTCTTTGACGACTGTAACTTCCAACAGGTGATGAAGGAATTGCTGAACACTTTTGACATTCGAATGTCCCAAGTGATGATGAAGGAGTCTGGAATCAGATTACCCTGCGAATTGAGAGATTTCTTGAAATCTTGACTGGACTGCCCCTAGGTTAACTGAATTTTGAAAGATCTGTTGAAACCTTGACTGGACTGCCCCAGGTTAACTGGATGGTACCATGTCATGCCCCTTGTTAATAGGAGATTTGTCGTTGGAAGTGTCATCCTTTTGAAGTGATTTTGTTCACTGAGAGAGTTTTCATTCCTCCGAACATTCGCTGTATGAATTTCTTCGTTTGTCAAACCAATAGTTAAATGCAAGCAGTGATATTCAAGCAATGCAACATTTATGTTTGTCTCAAAGTTTTGAAAAATGCGTTTTTTAGCAGAAAACTTTTCATAAGACAAGTTAACACAAGATTTGGAGCAAAGCCTTACAGGAGTCAGGATACCTTTTGTAACAGTATGCTTTCAAACTAACCCATGCTTCAATTAGGACTTTTGAAGGGTTGTAACATGGCCTGGTTCATGGTTTAAGAAACAAATGATATATGCTCAAAGTGTATTTGTACCCACCCGCTCTTCGTGATGTTCTTCAACCCTAAGCTCAGTTAATTGTGCGTCGCACTCTGTTTTGAGTTTGGAACGACCTTAGGGTGATGGTTCACCAATTAAAATTTGGGAGACAATCATCATCTCCTTTTTTCTTTTGCAACATTTTTCATGTTGTTGAGGATTTGTAATGACCTTTCTATTTTGATTTTGATTTGTTATCCCTAACTTTTGCCTGACCGTCTCTGTTTTCGAGAACACAGTCAGCGGGATGCCCCAGCTTTCTTAAGCCTCCTTTATAGGTTTTGGCTTGGTGGGCTTTTCTCTTTTGGGAGATTGACTTCCTATATAATAGGGAACCACCCTTGTCTTTTGATTCCAAGGGAATGTTTTTTTCTTTGTCGTCGTTCGTTGTATTACGAACTGAGAGTTTGTGACTTCAATGCACATTTTCTTTTGAATTAACTGAGATACTACCCTTCCCCGGGTTTATATCAAAGGTTTTGATTGTTTAGAACAGAAAACTCCTACTTCTTTGGCTCGAAGGGGTTGACTAGGGATTATCTTCCTTATAACTCCAGTGTTTGGGAATCGAAAGAAATGCCTGTACATTATTAGCAAGGTCCGTTCAAAAGCATACTGTATGAGATTATGGTATTGTTTCGTCATCCTCCCTCTAAAGCTTGTAGCTTTTTATCAAGAGTCAAATATCATAAAGAAGGCATAAGAGTAGTGAAAACGAATGGATGAATTCAAGACAAACATATGCAATGCATTAATGAAACAAAGTTTAAACATCAACAGATAATTGTTTGAAAACAAAAGAAATTACAACTTTGAACATTCAAATGAAGCAAAAGTCTTTCAGCTTGAGCTTTGTCCCTTCAGGTCGAGAACTCCTTAACGAAAGATTTTCATCTCGCCGTCTGGCATGAATTCCAGCACTCCTATGCCGATCAGATCTTGAATCTTGTTCTTCAAGGCCCAACAGTCGTCGGTGTTGTGTCCCGGGCTGTAGGAGTGGTAAGCACAAAATGCATCGGGATGATAGTTAGGAGCGGAGGTATTGGGCTTCCAAGGAGGATCCCTTAAAATAAGCAGGTTGACCTCTAACAGGCGCTTCAGTATGAAGGATGATGGTATCTCAGTCTCTGTGAACTGTCTTCCCGATGTTTCTTGCTTACGCCGATTACCCCGTTGACGCTGGTGAGGTTGTTGGTGGGCTTGTGACCCTGAAGCAAGCAGGCTGAGTGGTGACTTGCTCTTCAACCTCAGATGTTTGCCCCAATTGGTTGTTTTGAAGCAGTTGGCGGACGAGAACTCTGAGTTCCTCTTGTCTTTGAGACAGATCTTGGATGAGAGCCATCTGGCCCACCAACTGTCCCATCACTTGGATCCTCAATGTTGCCAAATCAAACTGCAGCTCCGCAAGCTGATCACTCCTGGCATTGTTTGAAGTCTCCTGGACCAAGCCCTTTGTGAGGAGAGCTTTCATTTCTTCTTGCCCCAGTGACAGGTTCAAGAACATTTCCTGCAGCTGAGCAGTCTGGTCCTGGATGTCTTTGACAGTCCTTTCTAGAGCCATCTCTTACTGAAATAAACAATATGAGAGTAAGGAAATCTGAAAAAGAAAAAACTGTCAAAATGCAATGCATGATATGTGGATGCATGCTTTCAAGGATCTCTTGGGGTAAACACAAGAAAATGTTAGAGGTTGAACTTTGATCTTGGATTGGAGATCTTCGCACCGGTGGATGTCTTTCCACGAGAATCAAGCTCACCATGTCAAGTGGGTCATAGCCCCTGATTCAAGTTGTTGCACTTGATCTCTGATTGGAGAACTTTGTATCGGTGGATGTCTTGTCACGAGAATCAAGCTTACCATGTCAAGTGGGTCATAGCCCCTGATTCAAGTTGTTGTACTTGATCTTTGGTTGGTATTTGTTTAGAGGAGAAAACTCCTGCCCATTGGTAGACGTCTGGTTCAACGTAACCCTGCATCAAAAGAACCCTCGAGATCCTAGAAATGGTTATTGAAAATGCTATGGTATGATGTCATGATGTTATGCACATGCATGCAAAAGCAAGTGAGTGTATATACAGGTAATCATATTCACACAAAGCAAACAAGTCCTTAGATTCAGGCTTGCATGAGGTTCAGGTACTACCCTCTTTCAGTTTCGTTGGTTAAGACCTGTCCTATCAAAAGTAACCGGGTTCTAGAGGATCTCAATATCACTGACTACCCTCAATCGGTCATAACTCCAGCATCGCTATCTTTTCTTGCGGCCGGAACCATCGCGAGAGTTTAGCCTCAATGAGTGTAGCATACTGCTACTGTTCTATGGCCAAGTTGGGTCAATTTAGGGTTCTAAAGTCGGTTGGTGCTTAATGACTCCTTGGAAGACCCATATTCTCCTCGTTTCAACACAAGGGATATCGGTACAGACCAAGGTGCCACACCAATGTAGCCACTGCTTCACCCATGTCGGTATACCCCGGACAGGTCCCTCACAGATTATGCTACCTAAAAGGGTATTCCCCAGATCCGGGTTAGGATCTATGAAACTCCGATGCAAAGCCCACAAATATAAAAGCAAACAAAGCAAGCATTTGAGAAAAAAGGTGATCTAAACCCTAAGGTAACCCCACTTTTAAGTAAAATCCCCAGCAGAGTCGCCAGTTCTCTGATACGGTGGGAGAACTGACTTGAGTTTTGCGTTTTGTATTCGCACTTGTTCGGTTTAGCAAGAGTCGCCACCGACTTTTTATTTTATCCTAAAGGAAAGGTTAAAAAGCACAGGAAAAACCTTTTGAGATGTTTCGTGGGTCCGAGGGGTAGATTATGAAAAGGGAAGGTATTAGCACCCTTTTCATCCATGGTTATCCATGGGCTCTTAGTTACTTGGTTTTAGATCACTTGCCTTGATTTTTGATTGCTTGAAAATGGTATGTGTACGTGTGTGTTTTGAAAATGTTTTTGAAATAGACGCCTTTGTTTCGGCAACCATTGTAATGACTCGTGTTTGAGTATATACAATGGTGTGTATCTTTTCGAAAAGATGTTTCAAAATGTTTTTGGAAGTTTGTTTTTAAAGTGTTTGTGAAGTGTGGTTTTGAAAAGGAGGCAAGTGTTTTTGCAAGATTGATCCCAAGTAACTAAGAGTTTTGTCTACCCCTATTGTACTCAAAGGTTTTCTCTATGTTTTCAACCCCTTTTTAACAATTTTGTTCCACCATTGAATTTGGTGGACAATCTTGCGTTTAGGATGTGATCGGGACAGGCGCGGGTCATCGTATGGACCATGAATGCAATGGTGCCAAGTGTCTTTGGCAATTTTGCTTGAAGGGATTATGATCATTTTGATAGGCAACTTTTGAAAGCGTCATCGAGGGATTTATGATCATTTGAATTGTTTTGCCAAAGAAACTCGACGTGCAAGCATGGCCCATTTTTGGAAGGCAACATGTGGGATTACCCTAGGGGGTGCGAGTGTGAATTTGTGTATTGATTTCATGTATTTGTCTTTGTATTAGGTTACCTAGCGTTTGATTTTATGTACATACAAACCCTAGGTCTAACCATGGTATAATTCGAAAGCGATAAATTGCGGGAATTTAAAGTCTATGCTATTACAAATAGTATCCGGAAGTGGGGGTACAAATTTACAAATGGGGATGAGACTTAAATAATTACAACCAAATCGAATTGCGATCAAATGTAATATGTATCAAATATAGCAATGTATAAGAATAGCAAATGTATAATGTATCAATGTAAGTGTATTGTAAATGTGTAAGTGTATGTATTGTAAATGTCTGTCAACGTATTTGTGTATTGCGTATGAGATTTATTTACAAGTTGAGAAATGTTAACCTAATAAGGAAATTAAGTATAGTGTTTATTCTTTTTAGATATTTGTATTTCTTTGTTAAATATGTACAAGTAAGAAAATTTAATAAAAGAAAAGAAAAAAGTTTTAAGAAAAAGTATTTCTTTAAAAATCTATTTTTCTTATGTATTAACACTCATGTATTTTAATTAGTATGTTTATGTACAAAGTTTTAACTAAAAAAAAAAGAGAAATGTTTTAAGAAAAGATTAATGTTTTTGGTATATTGTAATTAATGTATTATATACCAAAGGGAAAAGAAAAATATTTCAATTTTGAGAAAGAAATAATTTTTTAAATTTGAGAAAAAATATTATGTTCAAGATTAGTATTATGCTATATAAAAAAGTATTATTAATAAAAGATTGATGTAAAAATAATGTGTTAGTTTATATATATAAATAAGATATGGTAAGTAAAAATAAAAAGTATAAGCTGAAAGAATAAAAAACGGGCTGTGGGGTTTTTAGGCCCAATGACCAATAACCAGGATAATGGGCAAAAGGGGGGTGCATTCAGGAAGAACAACATGGGCTTTAGGCGTTTAGAACGGGCGAAGGCCCAAAGGCTTGAGACAAATGTTTTTAGGGTTTGACAAAGTTTGTCCACTTTGGGAATGCGCTAGGGTTTGTGAGTCACGAACGACGCTCGTCTTCCTTCGTCTTCCTTCGCCTTCTCACGCCGAAAACTGAACCACCTTCTTCGCCCCAGGCCACCAACGCCACCATCCATTCTCTTCTCCCCACAGATCGCTCAGGCAACAGTTAAACAAGGTAGTACTTCGTCTCAATCTCGTTAGGGTTTTATGTTTTGCATGTTATGATTTCACATTCTGATGTTATGTTTATTATTGTTTGTTAATGAGGGCATGGAAAGGGATGAAAAGAAATTATACTACCTTTTGGGAGCCGGAGGAGAAAGGAATTTGGAGGTGTTTGGAGGCTTGACGGCGGGGAAACGCGTGATGTGAGCTCGCTTTTTGGTAACTTTATTCTTTTTACCTCCTTAGGTTTAATGATGAGTAACTGAAAACCTTTTGTATCACCTCTTTTCTTCTTCTTGCTCGCTTTCTGTATGCTTGTGTTGCCTCTTCTGTATGCTTGATATGTTGCCTTCAATGATGATTTACTGAGATATTCTGTATGCCTAGACAATTGCCTTATATGCTTTAGCTTGATGTGTTTGGTTGCCTGTTGATATGCTGAGATATATTGGATACAGTTGCTTGTTGACTAACCCAATGATGAACTCTTTGAGTTCTGAGGGTTTTGAGTTGGTTCAAATGCTTTGAGTTGTTTTTGAAAGCTTGTCCAATGATGAGATTGTCTGAGGGCTCGTTGGGTTTGGAAACTGGTTTATCAGGTTGAGGATGATTTGGATATTATGTGAGTTTGTCTTGGTATATCAGTTTGACAGGTTTATGGTTTTTAGGCTTGGTTTTTGGAAAGGTGAAACTCTTGTTGGCTTTCAGGCTTCAGGCTTGATGACTGGTACAGGTTTTAGGCCTGGAGACTGGTTAGGCTTCATGTTTTTGTTGCAACAGGTTAAGGCTTAGATGTTGATGCAGGTAAGGCTTGACAGGGTTTACTGGTTTAAACTGTTTGATGCTTAGGCTTGCAACCTTGGTCTGAATGCCTTAACAAGCTTTAGGCTATGTATGCTTTAGACTTTGGTTTGGATTCAGAAGGTTAATGGCTTTGGTATTTTGAAGGTTAATGCAGGTTTGGGACTTGGTAGTTCTATGTAGGAGGTTTGACAGGTTGAGGTATTGCTTATGCAGATCTGAGGCAGCTTAGGTTAAGCTTGAGGGCTTGGCTTTGACTGCAGGTTTTTTGAGGCTTGCAAGGTTTACAGGTTTAAGCTTGGCCTTGGTGTTGTATCCTCTGAGTTATGTTTTGCTTGTGATTTCTGCCTCCTCTCTCTGTTTCATTGCAGTTTTTTTGTTTTATATCTCTTTATGTCTCAAGCCTAAAGCCAGTAAGCCTATTCTTTTTTCTCTTCTTCTCTCTCCAGTACAACTTAAAACATTAAATAATGTTTATCATGTACTTTAACTGAAAAAGCAATTTGGCTTGGGAAATGATGAAATGAAAAGTTTGCTTGCACATTAATCTTTCTCTGCATACTTTGTACTTCTTCCAGATTTTATGCCTCTTGTTATCTTTCCATATCTTCTTTTGACAGTTTTTTTGTTCAGTTTGACATTGGACTTTGTTTGGCAATTTGAACTTTTATAGTTGTACATGTTGTTTGCTTTGAACTATGCAGTTGGTTGGCCAATTTGAAATGTGCAATTTGTATACTTTGTGCATTCATTCTTTAATTTGCAAACATCATTCATCCCTATTTGTGAACCGGGAGAAATCTCGTGATTTGCAGAGAGGGCGAACTGATCTCGGCCTTTTTCTTTTAATGATGGACCCAATTTTTATCTGTCTGCCTTTAATTATTTATCTGCTTCTGACTTTTTCTTCTTTTCTTTGCAGATAAAAAATCAAATAGCAACAAATGGAGGATGAAGAATTTGAAGACTTAGGAATTTAGGATAGTTTATTTCAATTTTAATTATTGTAACTATCATTATTATAAATACTTTATAAATAAATACTTGTATTTAAATAACAATTGTAACAAATATTTAAAGATGAATAAAAATTCCTTTTAACCAATTAATTCTTTTTATTCTTTTCAATTGTTTATTTATTATTTATAATTCTTTAAATTATAATAATTGAAAATAAATTCCAACCATTTAACTCAGAATAATAAATAATCCATAAACGTCCGACATTTTGAATAATCAAAGCAATGCACCGTCAAATCATACATGCCCAAATGTCTTTTCTTCTCACTGATTTAGTCAAACATTGCAAACTCAGCCCAAATGCCTCAGTCCATATCTCGGAATAACTTGAAAAGCACTGTAGAATTTAAATCTTTCTGAGAGATCTGCGCACAAACCCTAGTTCCTGATCAAATGCCAAAGAAGCGTTCGCCTGATCAAAGTTGAGCCAAAATCAACCAAACCCTAAACCAACTGTTTGAATTGTTCCAGAGCCATGAAAATCAATGAAAACCCTAATTTTGTCTGACTGACGAGAAAAGTCTGTTTGACCGATTCTTGAGCCAATCTGAAAAATCAGGAAAAGCCTGAAGATGTGATTTCTTGTGGAAAAATGCGAGGGCAAATTTTGGGGTACAACAGTGACGAACTTCCTCACCCCATCAATGCAGACATAGTGAAAAGATATTGCGCATAATTAACGAGCCGCTAGGTCGACTGGCCTAGGCAAAAATAAGGGCTTCCCGGCGAACCAAAAGGGTTCGGGCAAAAATAAGGGATGAAAATGAAAAAATCTGTACACCTGGCAAGTCGAAAACCTGAAAAGGCGGCTTGGGCAAAAAGGGTATCCCGGTGGACTGAAAACCCGAAAGGGCAATCCAGGCAAAAATTAGGGATCAAAGCGTAACACTATGCCTCATTGGATCACCTTGCAACCAGACTTCGGTATCGACTATCAAGCTCGGACGACACTAATCAATCTGATCTACCTTCAACCAAGTAGCAAAGTGATGAGATGCTCGAGGATATAAAGGCAATAGTAGAGTTGGAACCCAGTGGGATTAATTCACATAGCTGTTTTGTTTAAGTTTTTCACAAATTGTGTAAATTCTATTGTTCGGCGGTGTTCTCTTACTAGGACGTCAGCCTCTTGTACAAAAGCGCCTATTTACAGGCCAAACTGCAAAATCAATACAATTCATTTTCAGAGAAATTTCAAACTGTTTTTCCTTTTTTTGTTTTGTTTTGCAAAGAACGTCCAATGTTCATTTTTGATATATGCATTTAACATTAATTGCTGCTCATGAATATTTACATGCGAAACAAAAAGACCATTGCTGGTAATATCAGAAACAGGGGCAATAAGATTTGTCCAAGCTTTGCAGTTGCTCTGTCCACCAGGTACAAGGTAAATTCAGCTGAAGAATGGCCAAGGTACTTTCACTCCCCGCAGAGTAAGAAAAGACAGTAATGATAGCTCTCCCCAACTGAGACTTGCAACTATGAATGAATCGGTAATATTCTCCCCGAGCAGAGTTTATCCACCATCAACACTGAAAAGGCTTAATATCTCCGGCAGTCTTAATATTCCCCAATGGAGCATAAGAATATTCCCCGGCAAAATACAAAATATCCCCAGTGGAGTTTGAAATTTTTCCCAGCGCAGTCTGAAAAAGCTTCCCCAGTGGAGTTTAGAGAATCATCCCCAGCAGACTTTGGAAGGTTGTCCCCAACAAAGCTTAAAGGATTATCCCCATTAGAGTCTAAAAGGTTATTCCCAGTGAAGTCGCAACTGAAGATCATCCCCAGCGGAGTTCTTTCCTTTCACAAACAAGAATTCAAATCCCCAACAGGATTCAATATCACCAGCAATGGTAATTCATCCCCAACCGAATTTATCGGTGGAATCCTCAACAGAACATCTCTTCTCCACAGAGTAATCTCCTCATCAGCTTATTCCCTAATGGAGTTATCCTCTCCTGCAGGTTTATCCTCACAGTCATCTTCATTCGCTATCCCCAGCGGAAACGAAGAATTCAACTCTATTCTCCAGCAGCTATCCGAGATTTATTTCTCCCAGCTAAAAGCATTACATTTCCATACATCATGATACATGCATATACGCATCATACAACACCATCTCATTTATTTTGAGAACATCATTGCTTGATATATATCATGCATTACATACGACTGACCTTTACCTTTCAGGAAGTATGCAGTTAAGTTCTCAGCTATGTCGAAGACCTGACCGGTTCTGAAATCTCAACTGAATTATCCTCGGTTGAATTATAGATAAGGTTCTCAATCTCGGCAAATTTCCTCCGTTGAAGTGTGGACGAGCTCTAAAATCTCAACAGAATTATCCTCCGTTGAAGACCAGACAGTCCTAGATCTTGATGAAGATGTTTCCCTCAGTCGAAGACCTGACCGGTTCTTAAATCTCAACTGAATTATTCTCGGTTGAATTACAGATAAGGTTCTCAATCTCGACAATTTTCCTCCGTCGAAGTGTGGACGAGTTCTAAAATCTCAAAAGAATTATCCTCCGTTGAAGACCAAATAATCCTAGATCTTGATGAAGATGTTTCCCTCAGTCGAAGACCTTACCGGTTCTTAAATATCAACTGAATTATTCTCGGTTGAATTACAGATAAGGTTCTCAATCTCGACAATTTTCCTCCGTCGAAGTGTGGACGAGTTCTAAAATCTCAACAGAATTATCCTCCGTTGAAGACCAGAAAGTCCTAGATCTTGATGAAGATGTTTCCCTTAGTCGAAGACCTGACCGGTTCTTAAATTTCAACTGAATTATTCTCGGTTGAATTATAGATAAGGTTCTCAATCTCGACAATTTTCCTCCGTCGAGGTGTGGACGAGTTCTTTAATCTCAACAGAATTATCCTCCGTTGAAATAACAGACAGTCCTAGATCTTGATGAGATGTTTCCCCCCAGTTGAAGTACGGACAAGTTCTTAAAACTCAGCAGAGATGTTCTCTCAGCTAAGGTACAGGCAAGTTCCTAAACCTCAACGAAGATCAGGCTTCCCCAAGCAGAATCTTCCACAACAACAGGTGTGATACGGTGGGAGAACTGACTTGAGTTTTGCGTTTGTTTTCGCAAATGTTTCGGTTGAGCAAGAGTCGCCACCAACTTTTTATTTTATCCTAGGGAAAGGTTTAAAAAGCACAGCAAAAACCTTTGAGATTTTTCTTGGGTTCGGGGAGTAGATTATAGAAAGGGAAGGTATTAGCACCCTTTCTATCCATGGTTATCCATGGGCTCTTAGGTACTTGCTTAGATCAACTTGCCTTGATTTTCAATTGTTGGAAATGGTGCTTTGTGTGTGTGGGTTTGAAAATGTTTTTGAAAAGAGGCCAATGTGGTGGCAACCTTTGTAATGATCCATGTCGGGATGTATACAAAGATGTACGTCTTTTGAAAAGGTTTCCAATGTTTTTTGAAAGTTGTTTTGAAAGTGTAGTGAGGTATTTTTGAAAAAATAGGCAAGTGTTTTTGTTTTGCAAGTTGACAAGTACTTAAGAGCGATCTACCCTAAAGTTCTCAAAGATTTTTGTCATATTTTTAACCCTTTTAACAATTTCGTTCCACCATTGTATTTGGTGGACAATCTTGTGTTAGGATGTGAAAGGGGCGGGCGCGGGTCGTCGTTTAGACCATAATTGAAATGGTGCCAAGTATCTTTGGGCAATTTTCTTTAAGGGACTTTGATCATTTTAGGCAAAAAAGCGTCATCGAGGGACTATGATCATTTGAATTGTTTATTTTGCCCAAAGAGACCTAACATGCAATATGGCCCAATTTTTGAAAGGCAACAAGTGGATGTAACCCTAGGGGTGTTAGTGTGCGAGTGTATTTTATTGCATACAAGAGTTTTTTTCTTTGAATTAGGTTTTTCTATTTCATTGATTTTATCTTGCCATACACGTCCTAATTACTAGCAATAAGAAGCGGAAATATAAAATCCTACGCTATTACAACAATTAGGGGAGGGGGATACACATTTGTACATGGGGGGTTCAACGAGAAAAATAGACAAAAAAGAAAATAGCAAAAAACAAGATATAGAGAGAGAGAGAGAGGTAGCCCGCGCGCTGCTGGGAGGTCATCAGAAGTTCTGACTCAGATCCACTGCCAGATGATCAACCTGTTAGTGAAATTGGATGAGTCAGAACTTCTGACTATGGCACCTGCAAAACAGAACCTTGTTAGTGGGGAAATCAGAATTTCCGCTGCTGCTGAAAAGGCAATAACTCTCAGAGGTTCTGATATCATTGACAGCAAAACAGGCTTCAGATGTGCTGACGTCAAAGTCAGCACTTGGCTTTTCCCTGTACTAACCAGAACATCTGCAATCCTGTTGTTACTCCACAAAACAAGAAACATATTTGGAACAGATCCAGCAAATACAAAAAAATATTTCAGAGGTCAGAATCACCAAGGTCACAGGCAAATCCTATACTGGCTCAGAACGTTCTGAGGTATAAAAATCCTCAGAACATAAACAGCAACAACATGATATTTACATTATGTTACTTGAATATGCACAGCTGATGATGCTTAACAGCGTGATGAGGGTCAGCAGGTGCTTACCTGACTATTTGGAAAAGTTGGTGAGTGAAAGTTTAGCTTTTGGTTCTGGTGGTGTTCTGGACAGATTTGAAAAGGGGAAGTAAAGGTGTATACGTATGTAGGGTCAGAAGTTTGGAAAGGGTGTCTTTTGGTTTACAAAAAAAACTGGATATTTGATGAAGTTGAAGGTGAGAAACTCAAAGTTATGAAACAAAACTGGAGATTTTGGTAGAGTTTCAGAATGCTGTGTTGCTAGGAGTTCTGTTTCTCTCTTAGCAATTTTTCTATTTCTTTTTTTCTGAACTTCTTTGGCAGTGGTGAAGACTCTCTATTTATAGGCAAAATCCTTGTGGATGCCTTGAACATTTAAAGCGCCAACAGAGTTTGAATTTGTTCTTTGACAGAAATTCCTGGGAAGTTGTGATACAGATAGCTTTCAGCCTAGGTTGCAGCAACAGGCGTAGATTGGGGAGAAGTGACCTCTGAAGTGGGCGGTGGCACGTAGACCCATGCCAGAATCTGTGCAAAAGCGTTTTCCAAGCCACACGTGAATGTTCAGGAGTGGTTGGAAGCATTAATGGGCATTAAATGGTGACAAGACCTATCAACATTAATATTCTGGTAATGGAAACCAACGTTGAATCAGCAGCGTAAACCATGCTCTGGCCTTGGCTACCTGTTGTTTTAGTAAGCTCTGGAGATTCTCCTGGTTTTCTGGTATGTTCCTTGGATTTACTTCTGGACAATCTGGGCTTAGAGATTCTGTATCAGTGTAACACCCACTCTTCTGATCTTTCATCTTCTGATTTCAACCTGTTCTGAAGGAGCCTTCAGACTTTCCTGCTTCTCTTGCATTCCTTTAGCAAATTCTGACTGAGCTTGTGTAACTGCTGAAGGGGCATGTTCTGTTTGAGGCTTACATTCTGAACCACGTTTACAACTTCTGATTGAACTGATGTAGCTGCTGAAGAGCCAACTTCTGACCACGCTGAGCCAAGCTTGCAACTTCTGACCGTCTTCATCTGGAATGGGTCCAGAAGTTCTGAAGCGCTGATTTTTCTAAAAACACTTATTTTAGAGAAGCATTCTAAGTACTTAGAATTTGATTTTTTTTCTCAAGATAAAAGTGTTGTTTCTGGAGTTCGTGAGATCATCTTGCTCTTGTGAGTGGCTTGCTTGGGCAAAGGGATAACTCAGGACTTGGATTTGTTTCAGGGGGACCTTGAAAATTCAAGATGGTTTCCTGAAGAAAGGGAGGGCAAATTTTGGGGTACAACAGTTGCCCCTGTTCAATCTTCTTGAACCTGAAGAGTTAGATTGGCAAGTTTGCCTTTCGCGACTTGAAGGTAAAAGAAGATTGGACACTAAAGTACCCAGAAAATTTGCACTCGTCGATGTGATGGTAGAGGTGAATGGGCTTAGAGATGCCATTTGGTGATGGGCTTAAAGATGCCATCTGGTGCGATAGAATCTTGTCGGGGAATGGGCTTAGAGATGCCATCTGATAATGGGCTTAAAGATGCCATTTGGTGATGGGCTTAAAGATGCCATCTGGCGACTGCTGGTAGGAGGATGGGCTTATAGATGCCATCTGGTTATGTTGAACTGTATGTCAATGGTGAGTGGACAAGTATCGAAAAGCCACCCATGTTTTGGAACATCTCTGAATCGGGGGTCCGAATGAGCAATAAATTGACATCCATGTCTGGAGAATCTATAAAATATTTTCAGGAGTTGAGATTTGAATAAGCAATAGAGCAACATCCGTTGTTGGGAAGCGCCCGTAAACTGTTTTCAAAAGTTGAGAAGAGTCTGAACAAGTTGGTAGATTAACATCCGTTGTTGGGAAGAATCCGTAAACTGTTTTCAGAAGTCTTGAGAAGAATCTGAACAAGTGATAGGTTAACATCCGTTACTTGGAGAACCTGTGAACTGTTTTCAGAAGTCTTGAAGTTGAATAAGCAGCATCCGTTGTTGGGACGCGTCCGTAAACTGTTTTCAAAAGTTGCGTCTGAACAAGTTGGTAGATTGACATCCGTTGTTGGGAAGAATCCGTAAACTGTTTTCAAAAGTTGAGAAGAGTCTGAACAAGTTGGTAGATTGACATCCGTTGTTGGGAAGAATTTGTAAACTGTTTTCAGACGTCTTGAAGAGGAACCGGTGTAGGGTTTCCTGATGATGAGCTCATGTAAGGCTGCATTTGGATGAATCTGGAATAAGTATTAGAATGTCGCCGTGTCCGGGTCACATCTGAGTAAACTTGGAAGATGATCTTTGTCTGCCGACTGATCTTACCTGAAAAGGTAAAGGGTTAGTCGTATGCAATGTCATGATGCATGATACAATGTATGTGACGTCAATGTTTATGACATGAATGGGATGAATGCGCATGTAAGCTGATGAGCTAATGCTGAGGATAAATGAATCCTGGACTGCTGTAGATAAAAGAATCTTGATTGCTGCCGGGGAAAATAAATCCTTGGTTGCTGCTGTGGAGGGCAAGAGTCTTCAATTGTTAAAAATGAGAAGTCTTGGGACCACTGTTGGGAGAATCAGAAGCTTGGGTTGTATGCCAAACTACTGGGGTCTTCCTATTTTGAGGAGATCCGTGTAGGATTTCCTGACGATGAGTCCGTGTAAAACTGCACCGGGTTTTTTGAACACTTTTGACATTCGAATGCCCCAAGTGGTGATGTAGATAAATTCCTGGCTTGTTACAGGTGTTGACTTGGAATTCTTCAGACGTGCCCTGGCTGGATACAGGAATCGAATCTGGAAATAGTCGTCAACAGATATGCCCTGGCTGGATACAGGAATCGAATCCTCAAACTCTTCAGACGTGCCCTGGCTAGATACAGGAATCGAGTCTGGAAATGTAATCAACAGATATGCCCTGGCTGGATACAGGAGTCGAATCTGGAAATAGTCGTCAACAGATATGCCCTGGCTGGATACAAGAATCGAATCCTCAAAATCTTCAGACGTGCCCTGGCTAGATACAGGAATCGAGTCTGGAAATGTGATAGTTAATAGATATGCCCTGGCTGGATACAGGAATCGAATCTTCGAACTCTTCAGACGTGCCCTGGCTAGATACAGGAATCGAGTCTGGGAATGTGGTCAACAGATATGCCCTAGCTGGATACAGGTATCGAATCTAGAAATGTTGTAGTTGATAGATGTGCCCTGGCTGGATACAGGAATCGAATCTTCAAACTCTTCAGACGTGCCCTGGCTAGATACAGGAATCGAGTCTGGAAATGTGGTCAACAGATATGCCCTGGCTGGATACAGGAATCGAATCTGGAATTGTAATAGTTGATAGATATGCCCTGGCTGGATACAGGAATCGAATCTTCAAACTCTTCAGACGTGCCCTGGCTAGATACAGGAATCGAGTCTGGAAATGTGGTCAACAGATATGCCCTGGCTGGATACAGGAATCGAATCTGGAATTGTAATAGTTGATAGATATGCCCTGGCTGGATACAGGAATCGAATCTTCAAACTCTTCAGACGTGCCCTGGCTAGATACAGGAATCGAGTCTGGAAATGTGGTCAACAGATATGCCCTGGCTGGATACAGGAATCGAATTTGGAATTGTAATAGTTGATAGATATGCCCTGGCTGGATACAGGAATCGAATCTTCAAACTCTTCAGACGTGCCCTGGCTAGATACAGGAATCGAGTCTGGGAATGTGGTCAACAAATATGCCCTGGCTGGATACAGGTATCGAATCTGGAAATGTTGTAGTTGATAGATGTGCCCTGGTTGGATACAGGAATCGAATCTTCAAACTCTTCAGACGTGCCCTGGCTAGATACAGGAATCGAGTCTGGAAATGTGGTCAACAGATATGCCCTGGCTGGATACAAGAATCGAATCTGGAATTGTAATAGTTGATAGATATGCCCTGGCTGGATACAGGAATCGAATCTTCGAACTCTTCAGACGTGCCCTGGCTAGATACAGGAATCGAGTCTGGAAATGTGGTCAACAGATATGCCCTGGCTGGATACAGGAATCGAATCTGGACTTGTAATAGTTGATTTGTTGAACACTTTTGACATTCGAATGCCCCAAGTGGTGGTGAAGGAATCTTGAATCAGATTACTCTGCATATTGAGAGATTTCTTGAAATCTTGACTGGACTGCCCCAGGTTAACTGAACTCTGAAAGATCTGTTGGACCTTGACTGGACTGCCCCAGGTTAATTGAATTGTGACATGTCATGCCCCTTGCGGATAGGAGATTTGTAAAGGAAGTGTTATCCTCTTGAAGTGATTTTTACTTACTGAGAGAGTTTTTGTTCCCCTGGACATTCGCTGTATGAATTTCTTCGCTGTTAAACAAAAAGCCAAATGCAGACAGTGATATTCAAGCAATGCAAAGTTTATGTTTGTCTCGAAGTTTTGAAAAATGCGTTTTTAGCAGAAAACTTTTCATAAGACTAGTCAACACAAGATTTAGAGTAAAGCCTTACAGGAGTCAGGATACCTTTTGTAACAGTATGCTTTCGAACTAACCCATGCTTAAATTAGGACTTTTGAAAGGTTGTAACGTGGCCTGGTTCACGGTTTAAGAAACAAAGGATAAAGGCTCAAAGTATATTTGTACCCACCCGCTCTTCGTGATGTCCTTCAACCTAAGCTCAGTTAATTGTGTGTCACACTCTGTTTTAAGCTTGGAACGACTTTTGGGCGATGGTTCACCAGTTGAATTTGGGAATATAGTCATCATCTCCTTTTTCTTTTTCAACATTTTTCATGTTGTTGAGGATTTTGTAATGACCTCACTATTTTGATTTTGATTTGTTATCCCTAACTTTTGCCTGATGTTGTACCCCAAAATTCGCCCTCCCTTTCTTCAGGAAACCATCTTAGATTTTTCAAAGTCCCCTGAAACAAGTCCAAGTCTTGAGTTATCCTTTTGCCCAAGCAAGTCACTTACAAGAGCAAGATGATCTCACAAACTCCAGAAACAACGCTTTCATCTTGAGGAAAATCAAATTCTAAGTGCTTAGAATGTTTTCTTTAAAATAAGTGTTTTTAGAAAAATCAGCGCTTCAGAACTTCTGGACCCATTCCAGATGAAGACGGTCAGAAGTTGCAAGCTTGGCTCAGCGTGGTCAGAAGTTGTCTCTTCAGCAGCTACATCAGTTCAATCAGAAGTTGTAAACATGGTTCAGAGTGTAAGCCTCAAACAGAACATACCCCTTCAGCAGTTACACAAGCTCAGTCAGAACTTGCTAAAGGAATGCAAAAGAAATATGAAAGTATAAAGGCACCTTCAGAACAGGTTGAAGTCAGAAGATGAAAGGTCAGAGGGATAGGTGTCACATTGATATAGAATCTCTAAGCCCAGATTGTCCAGAAGTAGATCCAAGGAACGTACCAGAAAACCAGGAGAATCTCCAGAGTTTGCTAAAACAACAGGTAGCCAAGGCCAGAGCATGGTTTACGCTGCTGATTCAACAACCAGAATGTTGGTATTGACAGGTCTTGTCACCATTTAATGCCCATTAATGCTTCCAACCACTCCTGAGCGTTCACGTGTGGCTTGAAGAATGCTTTTGTACAGACTCTGGCATGGGTCTTCACGCCACCGCCCATTTCAGAGGTCACTTCCCCCAATCCACGCCTGCTGCTGCTACCTAGGCTGAAAAATAGCTGTTATTACAACTTCCCAGGAATTTCTGTCAAAGAACAACTTCAAATTCTATTGGCGCCTTAAATGTTCAAGGTATCCACAAGAACTTTGCCTATAAATAGAGAGCTTTCCCCACTGCAAAAGACGTTCAAGAAGTTCAAGAAAAACAGAAAAAATTGCTAAGAGAGAAACAAAACTCCTAGCAACATAACATTCTGAAACTCTGCCAAAATTTCCAGTTTTGTTTCATAACTTTAAGTTTCTCACCTTTAACTTCATCAAACACCCAGCTCTTTTCTGTAAACCAAAGCGTTCTTTCCAAAACTTCTGACCCTATACACGTTTACACCTTCACTCCCCCTTTTCCAAATCTGTCCAGAACACCACCAGAACCAAAAGCTAACTTTCACCCACCATTTTCCAGAAAGTCAGGTAAGCACCTGCTGACCCTCACCACACTGTTAAGCATCATCAGCTGTGCATATTCAAATAACATAATGTAAATATTCACGTTATCGCTGTTTATGTTCTGAGGACTCTCATATCTCAGAACGTTCTGAGCCAGTTTAGGACTTGCCTGTGACCTTGGTGATTCTGACCTCTGGGACATTTTGCTATTTTGCTGGATCTGTTCCAAATATGTTTTCTGTTTTGTGGAGTAACAACAGGATTGCAGATGTTCTGATTAGTGCAGGAAAAAGCCCAGTGCTGACTTTGACGTTAGCACATCTGAAGCCTGTTTTGCTGTCAATGACCTCAGAACCTCTGAGAGTTGTTGCCTTTTCAGCAGAATCTGAACTTCTGGGTTCTCCACTAACAAACTTCTGTCTTGCAGCGCAGGGAAATCAGAACCTCTGGTTTCCCCACTAACCAGATTCTGTTTTGCAGGTTCCAGAGTCAGAAGTTCTGACTCATCCAGTTTCACCAACAGGTTGATCATCTGACAGCGGATCTGGGTCAGAACTTCTGATGGCCTCTCAACAGCTCGCGGCCTCCCTCTCTCTCTATATATCTTGTTTTCCGCTATTTTCTTTTTTGTCTATTTTTCTCGTTGAACCCCCCATGTACAAATGTGTATCCCCCTCCCCTAACTATTGTAATAGCGTAGGACTTTACATTCCCGCTTCTTATTGCTAGTAATTAGGACGTGTATGGCAAGATAAAACTCAATGAAATAGAAAAACCTAATTCAAAGAAAAAAACTCTTGTATGCAATAAAACACACTTGCACACTAACACCCCTAGGGTACTCCACTTTGTTGCCTTCCAAAATTGGGCCATATTGCATGTTAGGTCTCTTTGGGCAAAACAAACAATTTAAATGATCATAGTCCCTCGATAATATTTTTTTTAAAAACAAAATGATCAAGTCCCTTAAGGAAAATGCCCAAAGATACTTGGCACCATTGCAATTATGGTCTAAACGATGACTCGCGCCCGTCCCTTTCACATCCTAACACAAGATTGTCCACCCAATACAATGGAGGAACAAACTTGTTAAAAGGGTTAAAACGTAGCAATAATCTTTTGAGAAATTTAGGAGTAGACGACCTCTTAGTTACTTGAATCAAACTTGCAAAACAAAACACTTGCCTAATTTCAAAATCACACATCACTACACTTTCAAAACAACTTTCAAAAACATTGAAAAACTTTTTCAAAAGACATACACCTTTGTATACATCCCAACATGGATCATTACAAAGGTTGCCGCCACATTGGCCTCTTTTCAAAACATTTTTTCAAACACACACACACACACAAGCACCATTTAAAAACAATTGAAAACACAAGGCAAGTGATCTAAGCAAGTAACTAAGAGCCCATGGATAACCATGGATAGAAAGGGTGCTAATACCTTCCCTTTCTATAATCTACTCCCCGAACCCAAGAAAACATCTCAAATGGTTTTTGCTGTGCTTTTTAACCTTTCCTTAGGATAAAATAAAAAGTCGGTGGCGACTCTTGCTCAACCGAAACATTTGCGAAAACAAACGCGAAACCTCAAGTCAGTTCTCCCACCGTATCACAGAACTGGCGACTCTGCTGGGGACGTCCTTTTAAAGTGGAGTAACCTTAGGGTTTAGATCACCTTTGTTTTCAATTGCTTGCTTTGTTTGATTTTACATCTTGTGGGCTTTGTATCGGAGTTTTATAGATCCTAACCCGGATCTGGGAAACCCTTTTAGGTAGCAACAAGGCTGTGAGGGAACTGTGCGGGGTATACCGACATGGTTGAAGCAGTCTGCTACGTTGATGTGGCACTTTGGTGTGTACCGGTAACCCTTGAGTTCAGTCAAGGAGAGTACGGGGCCGCCGCGTGGTGTCATGAAGCATCAACTGACCTTAGGAACCTTAATTGAACCATCTTGGCCTTTTTAGGGTAGTGAGATAACTGACTTTGGTGCAGTCCGAGGTTGGTTGATACTCGATACTACGCTCAATTGAGGGTTGCTTTCCTGGAATATTTCGGTCGCCAGTTCAGTGGCTAAATTGAAACGATGAACAATGAAAGCAATCCCGTGATATTGGGACCTTTAGAACCCGGTTACTTTTGATAGGACAGGTTGAGCCCACCAAACTTCAAGAGGGTAATACCCAGACTCCATGCAGGCCTAAACTCTAAGGGTTTGTGTGACTTGTGTGCCTTACCATGTTTGCCTTTGTGAATATCGTATTTAATCATCACATTATTACATCATACAAACATCATGAGCATTGACTAACCATTTCAAGGGTTTCGAATCTTCATCTTTGTTCTTGTTTTACAGGACATGGAAACTGCTCGCAGAAAGACAATTCAGATTAGCCTTGTAAAAATCCCTCCTCAGCTTAAGGAACTTCTGTCCAGGATTCCCGAGGGCTCTTCATTCAGTGAGAGACATGGAAGACTCATCAGCTTGGTTAACACCAACATTGAGGAGGATTTGATAAAGGTCCTGTTCCAATTCTTTGACCCTCTGCATCACTGCTTCACCTTCCCGGATTATCAGTTGGTGCCTACATTGGAAGAATTCTCCCGACTTCTGAAGGTCCCTATCCTTGATCAACTACCCTACAACGGTACGGAAGAGGAACCCAAGCTTGAGGAGATTGCTAAAGCCTTGCACCTACAGACATCTGACCTCAAGGGACATTGGGAAGTTAGAAGTGGTATCAAAGGTTTCTTAGCTAGATTTCTGTTTGAAAAGGCTCAAGAATGTTGGAACTCTCTTGACCTACGAGCTTTTGAAGAAGTCATGGCCCTCCTTGTCTATGGTTTGGTGTTGTTCCCTAATCCAGATCAGCTTATTGATATCAGTGCTGTCCAGATCTTCATGACCAGGAATCCTATACCTACATTGCTGGGGGACATCCTTCACTCATGTTACACTCGAACCATGAGAAGAAGGGGTGTCCTTATGTGTTGCACTCCTCTCTTGGGAAGGTGGTTTATTTCGCACCTTCCACAATCAGTTTTGAAGAACGAGCAGGGTTTGAGATGGTCACAACGGTTAATGACTCTCACGCATGCAGATATACATTGGTGTCCTAGGTCCAGGGAAGACGTCACTATCATTGATCGTTGTGGGGAGTACCCTAATGTTCCTTTATTTGGAATCAAAGGAGGTATTACCTACAACCCATGCCTGGCTTGGAGACAGTTTGGTTATGCTCGGAAGGATGGCCCTCATGACATGTTAATTCCCGACATAGTTTTTGACTTCGACAACGATACTCAAGGACTTCGTCAGAGATTTATCAGAGCTTGGAGGATGCCAAGTAGGATAGACAGCAAGACATTGGGACACCAGAACTCCATCCCGTTGGAACCTTATCTCAGGTGGGTACGAGCCCGCTCCCAGAAATTAGTGATGCCTTATCCTCATATGCTTCCTGTGATCAAAGAACCAGTCTTGGAAGGAGAGGCGTCTTACACCATTCAACATCCTGACATGCCCACCTCCTGGGAAGAGATGCAGAAGAGCTGGATTCAACTTAAGGAAGAACGGAATTCTCTTGAGACCAATCTACATGCTAGTGAAAAGAAGGTCCTGGAACTCACCCGCCTGCTGCACGAGGAAAGGAATCTCAACACCTACATCGCGCCAAAAAGGATGCGCAATGTTTTTTTATCTTAAGGAGTTATTTTGTAATATTTGGCCCATAAGGCATTTATGTACTAACGAATTTCTCCTTATTAATATAATGTGCGTTCCTTTTTGTCTACAACAAATTTTGAATATTCTAAATCCTTGAATGCATTGCATACATACGCATTCCATTGCACCATATGCATAGCAGGTACCCTATTTCACAGGTTGCTTAATCTCCTTCGCTGTTTATTTTGCACAGTCATCATGAATCCAGACTCATCCAGTGAGCAAGCAATCAAGGTCCTTCAGGCCCAAAGTGCACAGTTTCAAGAGATGGTCCTAAGCCTAGCCCAAGGTCAGCAAGAGTTGAAGACTCTACTCCTGAAGAAGAAGAAGAAAAAGAGGACTGCATTGTTCAACACCGGACGCAGATTTGGGAACACACTCCACAATGAAGCTGATCCAACTACTTCTTCTGCTGAGAAAAACAGTCCCCAAGGGGGAGGAGCTCCTAGTCCCGCAGTCTCCGACAACGAGACGGACTATAACGATGAACAATACCCACCTGCTGCTGACAGATACAAGCAATTGGAGGACCGCTTGAGCGCTATGGAAATTCAGAATGTGCCAGGACTGGATTTCGGAGATTTGGGGTTATCTTCTGGGGTAGTCCTTCCACACAAGTTTAAGGCGCCTGCCTTCGCCAAGTATGATGGGGTCTCCTGCCCAAAGCTGCATCTGAGGTCGTATGTAAGGAAAATCCAACCTTACACGGCGGATAAGAACCTCTGGATTCACTTCTTCCAAGATAGCCTCTCAGGGTCACAACTTGAATGGTTCTACCAATTAGATGGAACTAGCATCCGACACTGGGAAGATTTGGCAACCGCATTCTACAGACAATACCAATACAATTCTGATCTTGCTCCTACGCGTACCCAACTTCAGGGTATGTCTCTAAGGACGGGTGAAGGGTTCAAAGAGTACGCTCAAAAATGGAGAGATTTGGCTGGCAGGGTGCAGCCTCCATTAACTGACCGAGAGCTGGTTGATATGTTCCTTAGGACTTTGTCTGGTCCGTTTTTCAATCATTTGGTTGGTAACTCCTCTGCTGGGTTCACAGATTTGATATTAACGGGAGAAAGAATTGAGGCTAGTATCAGGTCAGGCAAGATACAGAAGGCTGCCTCTACAAGTGCTGAGAAGAGGCCGTTTAAGAAAGAAGCCAGCGCCGTCTATGGTCCTAGGAGACAAGTCAAGCCCGAAAGTCGCTAAGCCGTCAATGCTTTGGTCATCTCCAAACCTGTTGCTGCTCCTCAGCAGTGCAATCAACAAAGAAGTGAAAGGCCCAAGAGGCAGTATACCCGACTGAGTATGACATTATCTCAAATTTTACCCCAACTGTTATCCACCAACCTGGTGACCCTCAAAGAAGCTCCTAAGGTCGTCAACACTGCGTCTCCTAAATACAACCCAAATGCCCGGTGTGCTTATCATTCTGATAGTCCCGGGCACACTACTGATGATTGCTGGGCCTTAAGAAACAAAGTGCAAGATCTGATCGACGCAAAAGAAATTCAGTTCGAAGCACCAGAAAGACCAAATGTTGTAACGGCTCCTATGCCCCAGCATAGGGTGAATGCCATTGAGGAAGAAGTGTACGCTGTTTCGGTAGATGAAGTTGTTACCCCTCTGAAGACTGTTAAGAAGAACCTACTGCGGGCCGGTTTATTTCCGGGTTGCGGTGAAGGTTGCCTGTTCTGCGCTATTCCCCTATCTGATTGTCCCTTGCTGAGGTTAGGCATCCAAGGCCTAATGGATAGCAAGGAGATTCTATTCAAAAAGACTGTTGTTCATTTGGTTCCGATGAAAGAAGTTTCCGTGATTACCATCTTCAAAAATCCAATCAAGGCTCCCCCGAAGAAGCCTATTCAAATCATGACAGTTGCGCCTGTAATCATTACTGTTCCCGGGCCCCTCTCCTACGTGTCTGATAAAGCTGTCCCCTGGCATTATGGGGCTGACGTGTATGTAAATGGAATCAAGCAAGAATTCGACGCTAGTGCCAGTATCTGCGATATCACTGGTCCAGCCAAGGTCACCCGCAGTGGCAGGCTCTTCTCGCCTGACATTGCGCCACCCGCTATTCGAAAACCCCTCCTCATAAAACCTACAAGTTTACCTGGTCCTGTTGCCGATCAAGTTGTTTCCCCTGCTACCGAGTCATCAAATGCTCGGGGCAAAGGGATTGAAGAAGAGCCTGCCCGGATGGAGGCACCAATACCCATAAATGCTGAGGCCTCCCGACAAGAAATGGAGGAGATTCTGAAAATCATAAAGAAGAGCGATTTTAATGTTGTCGAGCAGTTGGGGCATACGCCCTCCAAAATCTCCCTGCTCTCCTTATTGCTATGCTCCGAGGCCCATGCTAAGGCCTTGATCTCATTTCTCAAGACGGCCCATGTGCCGCAGGAAACGTCTGCAGTCCAGTTCACTGATTGCATAGCGAATCTAACGGCGGACAACGGCTTGGGTTTTTCAGATGCTGACCTGACCACGAAAGGGAGAGACCACAATGATGCCCTGCATGTCTCTATTGAATGCAGGGGCACTACTCTGGCACATGTATTGGTGGACACTGGTTCTTCCTTGAACGTTCTTCCGAAAAAGGCTTTAGATCGTCTGGATTATGAGGGCCTGGAGTTGAAACCCAGCAATATCATCGTCAGGGCTTTCGATGGTTCAAAGAGGATGGTTCATGGAGAGGTTAACATCCCTATCCGTGTGGGCTCTCAAGTGTTTGACTCTACCTTTTACGTGATGGATATACGTCCATCGTACTCTTGTCTGTTGGGTCGGCCTTGGATCCATAAAGCAGGGGCAGTGACCTCCACCTTACACCAGAAGCTGAAATATCCCGTCAGGGGGAAGATCGTCACTGTACAAGGAGAAGAGGAGTATATGGTGAGCCATTTGAATTCCTTCAGGTACATCGAGGTGGACGGAGAGTTTATTGAAACCCCCTTCCAGCATTTCGAGGAGGTGCATCCAATTTCAGCAGCAGCAGAAACAGCAGTCGAAGAGATTGTTTCCTTGAAGATGGCTTCCCTAAGGGATGCCCGGGCTGTGGTTCAGAAAGGCAATTGTGCAAACTGGGGTCAGCTTCCTGACTTCACTCAGAAGAACGACAAGTTTGGGCTAGGCTTTACTGTGGAGGCTCAGAAGGCGGCGCGCAAAGGGAAGATCGGAAAGGCTCTGGTGTTTATTTCCAGCTCGAGGGTGAACGCTATTGAGGAGGATGTGGAGGAAGCAGAGTTTGATAGTTGGATCTACCCGACTGCCAGCAACGGACCGAGCAACTGGACAGCAAAGGATTTTACCCCTATCACATTTGTCACGCAGTAATTAATTTCTTTTGATTTCTGAATTTGTAACAAACAATATGTTAAAACTTTGTTAGCTCGGTGTCCTACCCGGAGCATCGTAGCTCCATTTGTGAGGGCTTTTTGTATGACATTTTCATATATCATCAATCAAAACATTGGACATTTGTTGCATTTCAAATCTTGTGCTCTTTTCCTTTCTGTGTTATATATATTGCAAGACAGCTGTATTTACACACACTCACTTATACAGGTTTCAATCCACTCTGGATCTCACTGGTAACAGCTCTGCTACCGCCAGTTATGACTTCGAAAATCCGATCAACTTGGCCGAAGACGAAGGTGAAGATGATTGCGAAGTGCCTGGTGAACTCGCAAGACTGCTACTCCAGGAAGAGAGGGCTATTCAACCACATGAAGAGCCTGTGGAGACAATTAACTTGGGTACTGAGACAGATAGGAAAGAGGTCAAGATTGGTGCCAATCTAGAGCTCAGCGTGAAACAACGATTGATCCAAATGCTACAAGACTACATGGAGATTTTTGCTTGGTCCTATGAAGATATGCCCGGTTTGGATGCCGACATTGTAGTTCACCATCTGCCAACCAAGGAAGATTGCCCTCCGGTAAAGCAAAAAGTTCGACGAATGCGTCCAGAGATGTCTGAAAAGATCAAGGCCGAGGTTATGAAGCAGTTTGATGCCGGGTTCCTTGAAGTAACTTCCTACCCCCAGTGGGTTGCCAATGTAGTGCCAGTACCAAAGAAGGACGGTAAGGTCAGAATGTGTGTTGACTACAGGGATCTGAACAGGGCCAGCCCCAAGGATGACTTCCCCTACCTCACATTGATGTCCTTGTTGACAATACAGCTCAACACAAGGTTTTCTCCTTCATGGATGGTTTTTCAGGTTATAATCAGATCAAGATGGCTCCTGAAGATATGGAAAAGACTACCTTCGTCACTCAGTGGGGCACCTTCTGCTACAAGGTCATGCCATTCGGATTGAAAAATGCTGGGGCAACCTACCAACGTGCCATGGTTGCTTTATTTCATGACATGATCCATCATGAGATTGAGGTATACGTTGATGACATGATTGCAAGGTCTCAAACTGAGGAGGAGCACCTTGACCATCTGAGGAAGTTGTTTGATCGACTCAAGATATACAAGCTGAGGTTGAATCCCAACAAATGCACCTTTGGGGTGAGGTCCGGAAAATTGCTAGGTTTCATTGTAAGTGATAAAGGTATTCAGGTGGACCCTGCCAAGGTAAAAGCCATACAAGAGATGCCGACTCCAAAAACAGAGAAAGAAGTCAGAGGTTTCCTAGGACGACTGAATTACATTGCTCGATTCATCTCGCATCTAACTGCTACTTGTGAGCCAATCTTCAAATTGCTAAAAAAGGATCAAGTGGTACGTTGGAATGATGAATGTCAGGCCGCCTTTGAAAGGATAAAGGAATATCTCCAAGAGCCACCCATTCTTATGCCACCGGTTGAAGGGAGACCTCTGATACTATACTTGACAGTACTTGACAAATCAATGGGGTGTGTGCTGGGGCAGCATGACGAGTCTGGTCGAAAAGAGCACGCTATTTATTACTTGAGCAAAAAGTTTACCGACTGTGAGTCTCGTTACTCACTGCTTGAGAAAACTTGCTGCGCTCTTGTATGGGCTGCTTGCCGGCTAAGACAGTATATGCTGACTCACACTACTTTGTTGATTTCAAAGATGGATCCCATCAAGTACATATTTGAAAAGCCCGCTCTGTCTGGAAGGATAGCGAGATGGCAAATGATCTTAACAGAATATGATATCCAATATACAACTCAGAAAGCAATTAAGGGAAGTGTACTGGCCGATCATTTGGCACACCAACCTGTGGACGATTACCAATCATTGAACTTTGATTTTCCGGATGAAGATATCATGGTGGTAACTGACTGTGAAGTACCTGGACCGGATGAAGGACCTAAGGAAGGATCCCGATGGTCCATGCATTTTGATGGAGCCTCCAATGCTTTGGGTAACGGCGTCGGCGCTGTAATCATATCTCCCGAGGGAACTCATACTCCCCTCACCGCCCGATTATGTTTCAACTGCACCAACAACATGGCAGAATATGAGGCATGTATCATGGGTTTACAAGCTGCAATCGACTTGAGGATCAAATTTCTAAGTGTCTTCGGAGATTCCGCTCTTGTGATCAATCAGATCAAAGGCGAGTGGGATACGAAACACCCGAATCTTATTCCTTACAAGGAGTATGTGTCGACCTTGCTCCCTCACTTTGAAGAGATAACTTTTGAGCATTTCCCCAGAGAGGAGAATCAGCTAGCGGACGCACTAGCCACGATGTCTTCAATGTTCAAAGTTAAATGGGACAATGAGGCTCCCCGGATCATCATCAGGAAGTTGGATGAACCAGCATACTGCTGCAAGCTCGAAACTGAGAAGGTTACTGAAAAACCCTGGTATCACGAGGTAAAAAGGTACTTGGAAGCTCAGGAATACCCTGAAGGTGCATCCGTCAATGATAAGAAGTTCATGAGAAGGTTTGCTGCAAAATTCTTCCTCAGCAACGGCATTCTCTACAAGCGGAATCATGATTCAACGCTGCTACGTTGTGTAGATAAAACTGAAGCAGAGAAAATCATGATGGAACTACATGAAGGTACATTTGGAACGCATTCCAGTGGACACACCATGGCTAAGAAAATCCTTCGGGCGGGATATTTCTGGTCCACAATGGAAGCTGATTGTTACCAACACTCCCGAACTTGTCATAAATGCCAGATCTATGCCGACAAGGTGCACATTCCTCCAGTTCCTCTGAACGTCCTAACGGCACCTTGGCCTTTCGCAATGTGGGGCATCGATATGATCGGTGAGATCCGACCGACGGCATCCAATGGGCATCGCTTCATCTTAGTGGCAATCGATTATTTCACGAAATGGGTTGAGGCGGCTTCCTATGCCACAGTAACCAAGAGTGTCGTGGCGCGTTTCATCCGGCATAATCTGATCTGTCGGTACGGCGTCCCAGAAAGAATCATTACGGACAACGGTACCAATCTCAATAACAAAATGATCACTGAACTCTGTGAACAATTCAAGATACAACACCACAATTCTTCTCCCTACCGGCCGAAGATGAATGGGGCTGTAGAGGCAGCCAACAAAAATATCAAGAAAATTGTGCAGAAGATGACAGTAACCTATAAAGATTGGCACGATATGCTACCGTTCGCTCTTCATGGGTACCGTACCTCAGCAAGGACATCAACCGGGGCAACTCCCTTCTCCTTGGTGTATGGCATGGAGGCAGTCTTGCCAATCGAGATCCAGATACCCTCTCTCCGGATAATGAAGGATGCAGACCTGAATGAAGATGATTGGATCCAGACTCGACTTGATCAATTAAATCTGATTGACGAAAAGAGGCTCACTGCTATCTGTCATGGTCAAACGTATCAGAAACGGATGATCAGGGCGTTTAACAAGAAAGTCAGACCGCAAGAGTATCAAGTTGGGGACCTGGTAATCAAACGCATCATCCTTCCTCAAAGTGATCCCCGGGGCAAATGGACCCCTACATACGAAGGGCCATTTGTGGTTAAACGTGTGTTCTCAGGAGGAGCCATGATCCTAACCACCATGGATGGTGACGACCTTCCTCACCCCGCCAACGCAGACATAGTGAAAAAATACTACGCATAAATAAGAGACCCGCTAGGTTGACATACCTAGGCAAAATAAGGGATTCCCGGCGAACCAAAAGGGTTCGGGCAAAAGTAAGGGATGAAATTAATAAAAAAAAATCCGTACACCCGGCAAGTCGAAAACCTGAAAGGGCGGCTTGGGCAAAAATGGGTATCCCGGTGGACTGAAAACCCGAAAGGGCGGCCCAGGCAAAAGTTAGGGATAAAAGCGTAACACTATGTCTCATTGGATCACTTCACATCCGAAATTCGACATCAACTATCTGGCTCAGGTTTTGGCATCGACCAATCAGCTTCATCTTCAACTAAGCAGCAAAGCGATGAGACTTTCGAAGACATAAAGGCGATAGCAGAATTGGAACCCAGTGGGATTATTCACATAGCTGTTTTATTTCCTTTTTCAAAACTGTAAACTCTATACTATTTGGCGATATCCTCTTACTAGGATGTCAGCCTCTTGTACAAGAACACTTATTCACAGGCAAAGTTTAAATCAATACAAATTCACTTGTCCATACAAATTACCATTGTTTTCCTTTTTGTGTTTTGTCTTGCGAAGAACGTCCAATGTTCATTTTTGATATGTGCATTTGACATTAAATTGCTGATTCATAAATGTTTGCATATGAAACAAGAGATTAATTACAGGTGACATCAAAGACAGGGGCAATGTGGAGTTGTCTATTGCAGTCTGGTTGTTTTGTCCGCCAAGGCACCAAGATAGGTTCAACTGAAGATTGGGGCCAAATCATCTCAATTCCTCACGAGGAAAAACAGAACACGACAATACTTTCCCCAAGCGAAGTTGGCGCCCCGTCGATCCTAAAAGGACCCAACATTCCCCGGCAGGTCTTAAAGTTCAGTCAATCTCTCCAGTAAATTCTGCAAGCTTATCCCCTGCGAGGCACGGACGTCTCACCCGAGTTCATTTAAAATTATTCCCTCACGAGGACTTATAACTGGGCTGTCCTCAGCTAAAAGTCACGGAAGACCGCTCTCGGCAAAGTTCCTTATTTCCCGGCAGGGTCTATCTTTGGTATTCCCAAGCAGAGTTTATCTTTGGAGTTCCCCAGCGGAGTTTATCATCATTATCCTCAGCGGAATCCGTCGTTAAAGTCCTCAGCAGGCCTCTCATCAAAACATTGGCCAAGGATCTCTTCCACAGAGTAGCTTCCCGGCCGTTCGTCAAGGATTTATTTTCCTAAGATGAAATTACACTCATAAACATTTCCCATTTTCATACATCTTGCTTACATACATGATGAAACGCATACGACATCTCATGTTGAACATCATAACATCATGCCTATCATACATCATGACATTGCATACAACTTATGTTTTTCAGGAAAAAGACAATCCCGAAAGCAACTACCTTCAACTGTCACAATTCCAGATCCGATACCTGTATCTAGCCAGGGCACATCTGAGAGTGATCAGTTTCCAGACTCGATTCCTGTATCTAGCCAGGGCACGTCTGAAGAGTTCAAAGATTCGATTCCTGTATCCAGCCAGGGCACATCTATCAACTACAATGTTTCCAGACTCGATTCCTGTATCTAGCCAGGGCACGTCTGAAGAGTTCAAAGATTCGATTCCTGTATCCAGCCAGGGCACATCTATCAACTGTCACGTTTCTAGACTCGATTCCTGTATCTAGCCAGGGCACGTCTGAAGAGTCCGAAGATTCGATTCCTGTATCCAGCCAGGGCACATCTATTAACGACTATTTCCAGATTCGACTCCTGTATCCAGTCAGGGCACATCTGTGAGCAACCAATTGTGGATTCGATACCTGTATCTAGCCAGGGCACATCTGCATAAGGAGATTGAAGATCAAACACCTGTAACAAGCCAGGAAAACATCCGTCTTTCTCAAATATACAAAGTTCTCGCTAAGGAATCTCTTATGCGATCGACACTTCCAAATGGCATCTATAAGCCCATTCCCGACAAGGTTCTGTCACGTCTCCAGATGGCATCTATAAGCCCATCTCCCTATCTACCACTTCCAAATGGCATCTGTAAGCCCATTCCCGCCATCACATTGCTGATACTCTACTAAGCGAGTGCAAATTTCAGGGCACTCTGGTGTCCAATCTCCTTTTACCTTCGAGTCGCGAAAGGCAAACTCGCCAATCTAACTCTTCAGGTTCAAGAAGATTGAACAGGGGCAACTGTTGTACCCCAAAATTCGCCCTCCCTTTCTTCAGGAAACCATCTTAGATTTTTCAAAGTCCCCTGAAACAAGTCCAAGTCTTGAGTTATCCTTTTGCCCAAGCAAGTAACTTACAAGAGCAAGATGATCTCACAAACTCCAGAAACAACGCTTTCATCTTGAGGAAAATCAAATTCTAAGTGCTTAGAATGTTTTCTTTAAAATAAGTGTTTTTAGAAAAATCAGCGCTTCAGAACTTCTGGACCCATTCCAGATGAAGACGGTCAGAAGTTGCAAGCTTGGCTCAGCGTGGTCAGAAGTTGTCTCTTCAGCAGCTACATCAGTTCAATCAGAAGTTGTAAACATGGTTCAGAGTGTAAGCCTCAAACAGAACATACCCCTTCAGCAGTTACACAAGCTCAGTCAGAACTTGCTAAAGGAATGCAAAAGAAATATGAAAGTATAAAGGCACCTTCAGAACAGGTTGAAGTCAGAAGATGAAAGGTCAGAGGGATAGGTGTCACATTGATATAGAATCTCTAAGCCCAGATTGTCCAGAAGTAGATCCAAGGAACGTACCAGAAAACCAGGAGAATCTCCAGAGTTTGCTAAAACAACAGGTAGCCAAGGCCAGAGCATGGTTTACGCTGCTGATTCAACAACCAGAATGTTGGTATTGACAGGTCTTGTCACCATTTAATGCCCATTAATGCTTCCAACCACTCCTGAGCGTTCACGTGTGGCTTGAAGAATGCTTTTGTACAGACTCTGGCATGGGTCTTCACGCCACCGCCCATTTCAGAGGTCACTTCCCCCAATCCACGCCTGCTGCTGCTACCTAGGCTGAAAAATAGCTGTTATTACAACTTCCCAGGAATTTCTGTCAAAGAACAACTTCAAATTCTGTTGGCGCCTTAAATGTTCAAGGTATCCACAAGAACTTTGCCTATAAATAGAGAGCTTTCCCCACTGCAAAAGACGTTCAAGAAGTTCAAGAAAAACAGAAAAAATTGCTAAGAGAGAAACAAAACTCCTAGCAACATAACATTCTGAAACTCTGCCAAAATTTCCAGTTTTGTTTCATAACTTTAAGTTTCTCACCTTTAACTTCATCAAACACCCAGCTCTTTTCTGTAAACCAAAGCGTTCTTTCCAAAAATTCTGACCCTATACACGTTTACACCTTCACTTCCCCTTTTCCAAATCTGTCCAGAACACCACCAGAACCAAAAGCTAACTTTCACCCACCATTTTCCAGAAAGTCAGGTAAGCACCTGCTGACCCTCACCACACTGTTAAGCATCATCAGCTGTGCATATTCAAATAACATAATGTAAATATTCACGTTATCACTGTTTATGTTCTGAGGACTCTCATATCTCAGAACGTTCTGAGCCAGTTTAGGACTTGCCTGTGACCTTGGTGATTCTGACCTCTGGGACATTTTGCTATTTTGCTAGATCTGTTCCAAATATGTTTTCTGTTTTGTGGAGTAACAACAGGATTGCAGATGTTCTGATTAGTGCAGGAAAAAGCCCAGTGCTGACTTTGACGTTAGCACATCTGAAGCCTGTTTTGCTGTCAATGACCTCAGAACCTCTGAGAGTTGTTGCCTTTTCAGCAGAATCTGAACTTCTGGGTTCTCCACTAACAAACTTCTGTCTTGCAGCGCAGGGAAATCAGAACCCCTGGTTTCCCCACTAACCAGATTCTGTTTTGCAGGTTCCAGAGTCAGAAGTTCTGACTCATCCAGTTTCACCAACAGGTTGATCATCTGACAGCGGATCTGGGTCAGAACTTCTGATGGCCTCTCAACAGCTCGCGGCCTCCCTCTCTCTCTATATATCTTGTTTTCCGCTATTTTCTTTTTTGTCTATTTTTCTCGTTGAACCCCCCATGTACAAATGTGTATCCCCCTCCCCTAACTATTGTAATAGCGTAGGACTTTACATTCCCGCTTCTTATTGCTAGTAATTAGGACGTGTATGGCAAGATAAAACTCAATGAAATAGAAAAACCTAATTCAAAGAAAAAAACTCTTGTATGCAATAAAACACACTTGCACACTAACACCCCTAGGGTACTCCACTTTGTTGCCTTCCAAAATTGGGCCATATTGCATGTTAGGTCTCTTTGGGCAAAACAAACAATTTAAATGATCATAGTCCCTCGATAATATTTTTTTTAAAAACAAAATGATCAAGTCCCTTAAGGAAAATGCCCAAAGATACTTGGCACCATTGCAATTATGGTCTAAACGATGACTCGCGCCCGTCCCTTTCACATCCTAACACAAGATTGTCCACCCAATACAATGGAGGAACAAACTTGTTAAAAGGGTTAAAACGTAGCAATAATCTTTTGAGAAATTTAGGAGTAGACGACCTCTTAGTTACTTGAATCAAACTTGCAAAACAAAACACTTGCCTAATTTCAAAATCACACATCACTACACTTTCAAAACAACTTTCAAAAACATTGAAAAACTTTTTCAAAAGACATACACCTTTGTATACATCCCAACATGGATCATTACAAAGGTTGCCACCACATTGGCCTCTTTTCAAAACATTTTTTCAAACACACACACACACACAAGCACCATTTAAAAACAATTGAAAACACAAGGCAAGTGATCTAAGCAAGTAACTAAGAGCCCATGGATAACCATGGATAGAAAGGGTGCTAATACCTTCCCTTTCTATAATCTACTCCCCGAACCCAAGAAAACATCTCAAATGGTTTTTGCTGTGCTTTTTAACCTTTCCTTAGGATAAAATAAAAAGTCGGTGGCGACTCTTGCTCAACCGAAACATTTGCGAAAACAAACGCGAAACCTCAAGTCAGTTCTCCCACCGTATCACACCTGACTGTTCCCGTTTTTCGAGATTACAGTCAGCGGGATGCCCCAGCTTTCTTAAGCCTCCTTTATAGGTTTTGGCTTGGTGGGCTTTTCTCTTTTGAGAGATTGACTGTCTATGTGATAGGGAACCACCCTTGTCTTTTGATTCCAACGGAATGCTTTCTTTTTTGACATCGTTCGTTGTATTGCGAACTGAGAGTTTGCAACTTCAATGCGCATTTTCTTTTGAATTAACTGAGATACTACCCTGCCCCGGGTTTATATCAAAGGTTTCGATTGTTTAGAACAGAAAACTCCTACTTCTTTGGCTCGAAGGGGTTGACTAGGGATTAACTTCCTTATAACTCCAGTGTTTGGGAATTGAAAGAAATGCCTGTACATCATCAGCAAGGTCTGTTCAAAAGCATACTGTATGATATCATGGTATTGTTTCGTCATCCTCCCTCTAAAGGCTTACAGCTTTTTATCAAGAGTCAAATATCATAAAGAAAAGCATAAGAGTAGTGAAACAAATGGATGAATTCAAGACAAACATATGCAATGCATTAATGAAAACAGAGTTTAACATCAACAGATAATTGTTTGACAGCAAAAGAAATTACAACTTTTGAAAATTCAAAAAGAAGCAAAAGTCTTTCAGCTTGAGCTTCGTCACTTCAAGGGGAGAACCCTTTAACGGAAGATTTTCATCTCGCCGTCTGGCATGAATTCCAGCACCCCAATGTCGATCAGATCTTGAATCTTGTTCTTCAAGGCCCAACAGTCGTTGGTGTCGTGTCCCGGGCTGTAGGAATGGTAAACACAGAATACGTCGGGATGATAGTTAGGAGATGAGGTATTGAGCTTCTGAGGATGATCCCTTATGGTAAGCAAGTTGACCTCCAACAGACGCTTCAGTATGAAGAAAGATGGTATTTCAGTCTCCGTAAACTGTCTTCCCGACGTTTCTTGTTTACGCCGATTACCCTGTTGACGCTGGCGAGTTTGTTGATGGGCGTGTGTCCCAGAAGCAAGCAAAGGAGCTTTCCCCTTGTCTTCTTAAGTGGATGGAGGCTGAGCGGTGACTTGCTCTTCGACCTCAGATATTTGCCCCAGTTGGTTGTTTGGAAGCAGTTGGCGGACAAGAACTCAGAGTTCCTCTTGTCTTTGAGATAGGTCTTGGATGAGAGCCATCTGGCCCACCAACTGTCCCATCATTTGAGTCCTCAAGGTTGTCAGATCGAACTGCAGCTCCGCGAGCTGATCACTCCTGGCGTTGTTGGAATTCTCCAAGCTCTTTGTGAGGAGAGCTTTCATCTCTTCTTGCCCCAGAGACAAGTTCAGGAACATCTCCTGCAGCTGAGCAGTCTGGTCTTGGATGTCTTCGACAGACCTTTCTAGAGCCATCTCTTGCTGAAATAAACAGCAGGAGAGTAAGGAAACCTGAAAAAGGAAAGACTGTCAAAATGCAATGCATGATATGTGGATGCATGCTTTCAAGAATCTCTTGGGGTAAACACAAGAAAATGTTAGAGGTTGAACTTTGCTCTTGGATTGGAGATCTCTGCACCGGTGGACGTCTTTCCACGAGAATCAAGCTCACCATGTCGAGTGGGTCATAGCCACTGATTCAAGTTGTTGCACTTGATCTTTGATTGGAGAGCTTTGTATCGGTGGATGTCTTTCCACGAGAATCAAGCTCACCATGTCGAGTGGGTCATAGCCACTGATTCAAGTTGTTGTACTTGATCTTTGACTGGAGAGCTTCGTTTAGAGGAGAAACCTCTTGCCCCTTGGTAGACGTCTGGTTCAACGTAACCCTGCATCCAAAGAACCCTCGAGATCCTTGAAATGGTTATTGAAAATGCTATGGTATAATGTTATGATGTTATGTACATGTATGCGAAAAGCAAGTGAGTGTATATACAGACAAACATATTCACACAAAGCAAACAAGTCCTTAGGTTTAGGCTTGCATGAGGTTTAGGTAAGTACCCTCTTGAAGTTAGTTGGTTCATCCTGTCCTAAAATAGAAACCGGGTTCTAAGGAGCTCAATATCATTGGATTGTTTTCTGTGTTCATTGTTTCGGTTTAGCCACTTACTGGCGACCAAAATATTCCAAGAAAACAATCCTCCAAAGAGTGTAGTATCGAGGATCTACCAACTTCGGACTGTACCAAAGTCGGTCATCTCACTACCCCTAACAAGGCTAAGATGGTCAATTAAGGTTCTAAGAGTCCGTTAGTTCTTTATGACATCACACAGCGGCCCCGTACTCTCCTTGACTACTCAAGGGTTACCGGTACTCACAAATATGTCACACTAACATAGCTTACTGCTTCAACCATGTCGGTATACCCCGCACAGTTCCCTCACAGTTTTTTTGCTATTTACCTAAAAAGGTGCCCCAAATCCTGGTGGAGGATTTACAACAAACCCAAACAAAGAATCCAAAAGATAAAGCAATCAAGTCAATCAAAGCAAGAAAGTAAAAGTGATCTAAACCCTAAGGTAACCCCACTTTCAAGTTTCTCCCCAGCAGAGTCGCCAGTTCTGTGATACGGTGGGAGAACTGACTTGAGTTTTGCGTTTGTTTTCGCAAATGTTTCGGTTGAGCAAGAGTCGCCACCGACTTTTTATTTTATCCTAGGGAAAGGTTTAAAAAGCACAGCAAAAACCTTTGAGATTTTTCTTGGGTTCAGGGAGTAGATTATAGAAAGGGAAGGTATTAGCATCCTTTCTATCCATGGTTATCCATGGGCTCTTAGGTACTTGCTTAGATCAACTTGCCTTGATTTTCAATTGTTGGAAATGGTGCTTTGTGTGTGTGGGTTTGAAAATGTTTTTGAAAAGAGGCCAATGTGATGGCAACCTTTGTAATGATCCATGTCGGGATGTATACAAAGATGTACGTCTTTTGAAAAGGTTTCCAATGTTTTTTGAAAGTTGTTTTGAAAGTGTAGTGAGGTGTTTTTGAAAAAATAGGCAAGTGTTTTTGTTTTGCAAGTTGACAAGTACTTAAGAGCGATCTACCCTAAAGTTCTCAAATATTTTTGTCATATTTTTAACCCTTTTAACAATTTCGTTCCACCATTGTATTTGGTGGACAATCTTGTGTTAGGATGTGAAAGGGGCGGGCGCGGGTCTTCGTTTAGACCATAATTGCAATGGTGCCAAGTATCTTTGGGCAATTTTCTTTAAGGGACTTTGATCATTTTAGGAAAAAAAGCGTCATCGAGGGACTATGATCATTTGAATTGTTTATTTTGCCCAAAGAGACCTAACATGCAATATGGCCCAATTTTTGAAAGGCAACAAGTGGATGTAACCCTAGGGGTGTTAGTGTGCGAGTGTATTTTATTGCATACAAGAGTTTTTTTCTTTGAATTAGGTTTTTCTATTTCATTGATTTTATCTTGCCATACACGTCCTAATTACTAGCAATAAGAAGCGGGAATATAAAATCCTACGCTATTACAACAATTAGGGGAGGGGGATACACATTTGTACATGGGGGGTTCAACGAGAAAAATAGACAAAAAAGAAAATAGCAAAAAACAAGATATAGAGAGAGAGAGAGAGGGAGCTCGCGCGCTGCTGGGAGGTCATCAGAAGTTCTGACTCAGATCTGCTGCCAGATGATCAACCTGTTAGTGAAACTGGATGAGTCAGAACTTCTGACTATGGCACCTGCAAAACAGAACCTTGTTAGTGGGGAAATCAGAAGTTCTGCTGCTGCTGAAAAGGCAATAACTCTCAGAGGTTCTGATATCATTGACAGCAAAACAGGCTTCAGATGTGCTGACGTCAAAGTCAGCACTTGGCTTTTCCCTATACTAACCAGAACATCTGCAATCCTGTTGTTACTCCACAAAACAGGAAACATATTTGGAACAGATCCAGCAAATACAAAAAAATATTTCAGAGGTCAGAATCACCAAGGTCACAGGCAAATCCTATACTGGCTCAGAACGTTCTGAGGTATGAAAATCCTCAGAACATAAACAGCAACAACATGATATTTACATTATGTTACTTGAATATGCACAGCTGATGATGCTTAACAGCGTGATGAGGGTCAGCAGGTGCTTACCTGACTATTTGGAAAAGTTGGTGAGTGAAAGTTTAGCTTTTGGTTCTGGTGGTGTTCTGGACAGATTTGAAAAGGGGAAGTAAAGGTGTATACGTATGTAGGGTCAGAAGTTTGGAAAGGGTGTCTTTTGGTTTACAGGAAAAACTGGATATTTGATGAAGTTGAAGGTGAGAAACTCAAAGTTATGAAACAAAACTGGAGATTTTGGTAGAGTTTCAGAATGCTGTGTTGCTAGGAGTTCTGTTTCTCTCTTAGCAATTTTTCTATTTCTTTTTTTCTGAACTTCTTTGGCAGTGGTGAAGACTCTCTATTTATAGGCAAAATCCTTGTGGATGCCTTGAACATTTAAAGCGCCAACAGAGTTTGAATTTGTTCTTTGACAGAAATTCTTGGGAAGTTGTGATACAGATAGCTTTCAGCCTAGGTTGCAGCAGCAGGCGTAGATTGGGGAGAAGTGACCTCTGAAGTGGGCGGTGGCACGTAAACCCATGCCAGAGTCTGTGCAAAAGCGTTTTCCAAGCCACACGTGAATGTTCAGGAGTGGTTGGAAGCATTAATGGGCATTAAATGGTGACAAGACCTATCAACATTAATATTCTGGTAATGGAAACCAACGTTGAATCAGCAGCGTAAACCATGCTCTGGCCTTGGCTACCTGTTGTTTTAGTAAGCTCTGGAGATTCTCCTGGTTTTCTGGTATGTTCCTTGGATTTACTTCTGGACAATCTGGGCTTAGAGATTCTGTATCAGTGTAACACCCACTCTTCTGATCTTTCATCTTCTGATTTCAACCTGTTCTGAAGGAGCCTTCAGACTTTCCTGCTTCTCTTGCATTCCTTTAGCAAATTCTGACTGAGCTTGTGTAACTGCTGAAGGGGCATGTTCTGTTTGAGGCTTACATTCTGAACCACGTTTACAACTTCTGATTGAACTGATGTAGCTGCTGAAGAGCCAACTTCTGACCACGCTGAGCCAAGCTTGCAACTTCTGACCGTCTTCATCTGGAATGGGTCCAGAAGTTCTGAAGCGCTGATTTTTCTAAAAACACTTATTTTAGAGAAGCATTCTAGGTACTTAGAATTTGATTTTTTTTCTCAAGATAAAAGTGTTATTTCTGGAGTTCGTGAGATCATCTTGCTCTTGTGAGTGGCTTGCTTGGGCAAAGGGATAACTCAGGACTTGGATTTGTTTCAGGGGGACCTTGAAAATTCAAGATGGTTTCCTGAAGAAAGGGAGGGCAAATTTTGGGGTACAACAATAGGTATGCAATCTCTCGCTAAGAAATCTCTTATGCGATCGACACTCCTCCAGATGTCAACTTTAAGCCCATCCTCCCGCCAACAATCTCCAAATGGCATCTGTAAGCCCATCCCTGACATCACAAGGCTGATACCACTTCATGCGAGTGCAAATTTCTGGGCACTCTAGTGTTCAATCATCTTCCACCTTCGGATCACGAAAGGCAAGAAAGCCAATCTACATCCTTAGGTTTAAGAAGATTGAACAGGGGAAGCTGTTGTACCCCAAAATTTTCCCTCTCTTATTTCTCAAGACATTTCAAGAAAGATCTCCAAGTTGCTCAAGATTGCTCAAGAGTGGGTCAGACAAGTCATCTCCTAAGACAGTCAACCCCAAATTAGGGTTTTGTGTTGTATCAAGATCCTTGAGTCCAAATGACCTAAAGTTCTCCCAAATTTCCTAATATGCTCTCAAGATCATCCATGTCAAATTTCAAGCCTTGCAGAGGACGTTTGCTCAGTCAATTGCTCAAAGGGTCAAAAAACGATTGTGCTAGGGCAAAAGTCAACTGTGACCCAAATACAGTCAAACTTCAAGATTTTTTGTCAACATTCTCATTTTGAAGTATATTTCATCATTTTATCAAGGGTTGATCATGATTCATCAAGGATTTCTCAAAATTCATCAAGACTCAAAAGTTGCTAAATTAGGGTTTTGTAGGAAAAGTCAACTCAACTTTGACCAAGCATAACTTTCTCATACTTTATGAGAAATGACCCATCCAAAGCTCATTTTGAAGAGGATGAAATTTACTACAATCCATATTCATACCCCAAGATCAGAAAATGCACTAACAAGAAGTTATAAATTTGGACATTATAGGTCATTTTTGAAAGTCAACAAAAACACCTTTTTTGCCAAAGCTTATAACTTAATCATGTAATATCAAAATGAGATGAGACCAAAAGGGTTGGTTATAGGACATATCAAGCTTTCTAAAAAGTCCAAGAACACATCCAAAAGTTCAAAATTGAAGAAGTTATGCATTGTTGAAGTTGGGAATCTTTGCAAAATTGCCAAAAGTCAACCATCCCCAAAACTTCAAATTTTGTCAACTGGGCCCATTCCTTTCCACTTGATTTGAGCTTGCATCATTGTACACGTGTCCTAGCTTCAGCCATGAGCCCATATCTTATTTTTATTATTTTATTTGATTTTTTATTGAATTATTTCATTTTAAATCAAATTAAATCATATAAAATCCAAGCTTTGATTACCTAAGATCTTTTTGGTTATTTCAGGTTATAATTATCATCAATATCATCATCAAACTCGAATCTCACCATACCATGTGCAAAAAGATTGAAATTTGGCAAATTTGGCAAGTTGTAAAGAGTGAATCAAATCAAATTTCAATGCATTGATGTGGAAGGATTCAGGCCATAATTGTTACCCTAACACAATATGCAATACATAAGGAAGCCACAAGAATCGAAACAAGGGTTAGAGGTTGCAGAAAGAGGCAATACCAAAGTTACAAAATTCACCAAAAAGCTTGAAACCAAAATCGTACTTAGAGGCAATTTCAGAAGCTTAGACCGGTCCCAATCGATTCCTGGGTGATCACACAACCTTCCTGGATCAAGAGCAAGCTTCCTCACACACCACAACTCACTGTAAGTAGCACGACAACCCGCCATGTTCTTGAAACCGTAAATCTTCATTCTTGCATCATTTGAACAAATTCTTGGCATATTTATAATCCTTATAACATTTCCAAGCCTTTTGCATTATTTGATTTCATTTATATACTCTGTGGCGCAAATCACCATTGTTAGGGTTTTGCATCTTGGTTTAGGGCTTTTCGTTTCAGATAAAATTAGCCTTAATATTGGCTATAGGCATGACCGGAAGAGGAAGACGAACTCAACCCTGGGTTCATAATGCATTTCCATGGCGCCTATAGGATTTTAGAGATGCTTGACTTATAGCTACAGACTTTTGTCCGTTGGTATAGGCCAGAGTTGTTTTAACCACGGTTCAACAAAGAAGACGATGGCGTGTCACTTCCCCATTCGCCCGTTCAAATAGCGCGCACATTTTTTTGTTTTTCTGGCATATAATTTGTTTTCTTTTATTATTATTATTATTATTGTGTTATATATTAACAAATGAAGCAAAACAGCGTAGTGGCAAGGCAAGCTGGAAATCACCATCAGGACCTGGGTTCGAATCCCAGGTCCCCCACTTTCTTTGTTAATTTTATTCTTCAGGTGATCTTGTACATGCCCAAGGCTACAGCATACCATACACCATCAAGCAACCAATTGCCAGATGGCCAGAGGCCAGATCTGGTGGCCAAGATCTGATGGTCTACCATAGACCAAGTCAACATGCGCCTACTGGATCTCAAAAGTCAACAAGGCCAGATCTAAATGGGCCTCAGGATTTCTAATCACACCCAAAATACAGGCCCAAACCCCACTTCTCTTTATTTATTTTATTTAGTATTTGTTTTATTGATTTAATTGTTTTATCACTTTCTAACCAATTTAAAAATTCTTTTCTTTATAAAATAAAATCACCAAAAATATTTTTCATATTTAATCAAATTTCAATTTTTATTTTATTAATAAATACTAATTAAATTGATTTAGAGTTTTAATTAGAATAACTTTAACATTTTTGTAAATAATTAAAATTCAATTAGATTTAATTAGGTTTTTACTAACATTAATTATTTTATTTTTTTCTTAAAATACCAAAAACCCAAAAAATAATTTACTTTAATTAATTAATTAATTTATTTAATTTGGTAATTAATTTAATTTCTTTCTTAAAATAAAAAAAACCAAAAAAAGATGCTTTCAAAAAGGGTCAAAACCCTATAACTTTGCGCTCGATTTAATTTCCCGCACCCGATTTATTTATTTTTATCCAATAATGTACTTGCTCCCGGTTTGTAATAGTTAATAGGACCTTTATTTATTTTTATCACTTTATTTATTTTTTAAAGGGTTTGTCTTTGGCGATGTAAATACCCGACGCCTTGTAATTTAAATTCCGCATTTTATTTCCCGCAAATTATAACTGTTAGATGTTTGATAATAGGATGGCATGACAAGACTGAATGTTTTAACCTAAAATCAACTTAGATCACCCTTAACATGTACAAAGATAAAATTAACTGAAAACGACACACTCGCACATGCGCACTCTTAGGGTACACTCCCACTTGGTTGCCTTCGTACACGGTCATTGAGTATAGGTCACTTTAGAGGTCGTCCTCTTATCTAAAGGATCTAAGACATTAGGGTTACCTCTAAGGCGTCCTAACATTGTTTTAGTGACCGCACGCCCCTCATTCGAATCGACCCTCAAACTCCAACGACGGTGTTACCTACTCATCAATAGTAGGATAGCATTGTCTAAAGGAAGATAGCATAGAACGATTCCTTTTTCGAGTAGGTAGATGGTTCTTAAATACTTGCTCTTTCAAAAACAAAAATTTTTCACACTTACACTTTTCGAACAAAGTTTTCAAAAAACACTTCATACGCTCTTGAGGACAGAAGCAAGAGTTAAATCGAAGTTTTCAAACAAAAACTTTTTCAAATCCACAAGCACAAAGAAAGAAATATTTTAAAAACAATATGAGCAAGTACCTAAGAGCCCGTGGATAACCACAGATAGAAAGGGTGCTAATACCTTCCCTTTCTATAATCTACCCCCCAAACCCGAGAAATATCTCGAAAAAGGAATTTTTCTTTGCTTTTTTCCTTTCCTTGTTGGATAAAATAAAATTCGGTGGCGACTCTTACTTACCGCGATATTTTGCAAAAACAAACGGAAAAACGCAAACCAGCATTCCAAAAAACAGTCAGTTCTTCCCACCGTATCACATATAGCATGGATGAAAAGTTTGAGATTGAAGAACATTACCAAGCCAGAGCCACTTAGTTGGCACGTCCTGGGATTGCTTGAGCGTGAGTAAGGATTGGAACGGGCTCATGGGACCTTCAGTAGTGTGATGGATTGCTTGGAACTGCTTGATAGTGGCGGAAAATAAAGGTTTGTGTTTGTCTTAGTTTTGACAAAATTTGAGAAATTTGGAGTGTGTTCTCGAGAGAAAAATTTTGTGCCCTCTTGTAGTGTGAGGGCTTGAGTATTTATAGAGGAGTGAAATGGAACAAGAACAAGACAAGAATCTCGTACCATCATGTCACAATTCATTGCAAAATAACATATTGAAATCTTTCCAAAATTGTTAAAAAACATTCCAAATTTGAAGATTCTTGTTCCCAACATGTTTTCATGGTTTTTGCATGTTTGTCATGTGTTCTTAGGCCTCCGTGTGATTGAAATCAAAAGCCCATGTGCCTTGGCCCAATTATTTTATATTTTATTTGATTTACTTGCATTTAAATGAATAAAAATTCAAATAAAAGCAATAAAAATCATAAAAAAATATATGAATGGATTTAGGGGTCTTCTAACACATTATTAACATGTTTGAACATCAAAAGTTAGGCCCATTAGTTCAAAATTTCAAGTTTTCTCAATTTGCATTTCATGCATTTCCTCAAAATTTCCCAACTTGAACTGGTCATAACTCTCTAAATTTTCATCTTTTGAAGGCGATCTTTGATTTTTTAGAAAGCTCAAGAGGTTCTATTCAATTTCTCTTTTGATGATTTTGGCATTTGGAGACTTTATCTTGATGTAAGTTGCCTTGACAAAAAGTGTCTTTTTGTTGACTTTTGAAATGACCTATAATGTATTAGCTCATATCTCTCAAATGAAGCACTTTTTGGACTTGAGCATAAATTAAAAGTTGTATAGATTTGTATTTCCTTCAATTTGATATTTTTTTGGGAAAATTTGATGAAGCATGTGAAAGTTATGGTTGGTCAAAGTTCAATTGACTTCTCCTAAGGAAACCCTAATTTAGCAACTTTTGACTTTTGGTGATTTGAGGGCTTTCCTTGGGGAATCATGATCAACTCTTGATCAAATGATGAATATCACTTCAAAATGTTGACATTGACCAAAAATCTTAAAGTTTGACTGTATGTTGACTGTTGTACCCCAAAATTTGCCCTCCCATTTCATCAACATTTTCTCACCACAAGACCCTTGGAGTTCAAAAACAAGTTAGGATTGGCTCTGCTCAAGACTCCTCCTTGCACTGTTGACCCAAATTAGGGTTTGAGTTTGCACAAAGATGTTTTGACCTAAAAGGCCCAAAGTGACTTTCATGCTTCATGTTGGACTCACAAGCTTATCCATACCAAGTTTCAAGCCTTGATTCCAATCTTTGCCCAGTCAATTGGACAGTTGACCTAGAAATCAACTGTATTGGGGAAAAGTCAACTGTGGTCAATTGACAGTCAAACTTCATGATTTTTGACCCACATCAACATTATGAACTCATATGGACCATTTGATCAAGTTTGTATCACAATTCCACAAGAAATTTGATCAGATCATCAAAAGGGCAAAATGGTCATTTTTAGGGTTTTGACTGCACAAAGGCAATTTTTGACTGTTTGACCTAGACAATGGCAAATCAAGCTCACATATGGACTCAAGGACTCAATGACATGGTCTTGACACATTCAACAAGTTCAAAAGATCCCAAATGCACAAGATTGACAAATGAATTTTCCAGTCAACTGAGCAAAATTTGACTGTATACTGAAAAGTCAAACTTTGACTTTTTGGTCAAAATCAAGTGTCAAGATTCATTTTTCATCAAGACATGTCAAATTATGAAACTTGTTCATCAAGAAACCAAAAATTGCAAATTAGTGTCAAGATTCATTTTCCTAACTTTGTCCCATTTTTTCTTCAAGATGCAAATGGATTCAAGCTAAACTCAAAACATGAAAGTTATAGTTAATTGCAAAATCTAAAACTTTTATTCACAAAGTTTCCTCAAAAGAAGCTTGTAGCTCAAGTTATGATTTTTGGAACAAGGGTGCAAAACATTCTTAACTTAGAAAAATTTTGACCTATTCTAGGCAGGATTTTTGCCCAACTTCATGGCCACTTTTCACATGCTTCCACTTGGAATTTCAACTTGCATTACAAAGATGGATTGTAGTACACATTCCAAGCTTTCCAAATTGTCCAAGAACTTCTCAAACACCCTTGTGGTTAGGGAGAATCGAATTAGCAAAGTTGGGAAAAAGTCACTTTTGTTCTTGACCAATTTCATGTTCATACACTTTGCATTTTTGAAATCAGCTTGTACAAGCTAGATTACAGGCCTCTAATCCTTCTTACACTCAATAATTAAATGCATATCCTTTGTGCCAAGATGTTATTTCATTCATTTGGACAATACACACAAATTTAAGCCATATTTAGAAAAAGCACTTTATCCATTCTTGTAAAGCATGGCTTTATGTCAAAACACAAATCAAAGAAGTACAAAGCATATCTTCTAGGCACAAGATTATGGACTAATACCACTGATCAAGGAGAGATTATGCAGCATGCTTGAGGGACCTGCCTTGACCTACAACCTAACTTGGCAACTTTTGCTTAAGATAGAAGAAACTTTGCAAAACTAAACACATCTCTCATTCCTGTAACAACTAGCCAAAGAAAACATTGTGAACACATTCCATACTCCCTAACAAACCTAAAGCACGACCAAACCATCTTCAATACCTCCTCATTCACAGAAACACCTTCTTGCTGCAAAAACAGAGTCCCTTCTGCAACTTGACTTCCACAAACACTTCCACTCGTGCGTTTTGGCCAAAGGGAGTTCAAACATGTTCCATACCACCCACTGAAGCTATCCCAAGCATTGAACACAAACTGTAACATCCCTAACATCATTTGCCATTTTCAGTTTTCAACTTTGCAGGTGAACTTCCATAGCTCGATTCAGCTAATTTCAGAGCAAGCTAGAGGTTGGAAGAGCATCCTTGGACCTCAAGCAAGCTGTACAAGTCCACACATTGCATTGAAAGTGCCTCTATTGTTGCACACGACCCAAGCTGAACAGGTAAAACTTTGAACTTCTATCTCTCTATCCAGGCATAGTTAGGCTTAAGTTTGTGAAGAAAGCATGTTCTAATCATAGCCCTGAAGCCATCCATATAGTTACTTTTCATTTATGTTGTGTATGCTGAGAGAATTTTGGACCTGAACATTAGAAAAAACTTAGGTCAGAAATTGGGGGAGAAGAAATTCTCTCTCATTTCTGAGAGTTAGATCAAGTTTTTTATATGTATGAACTCGTGACATGATGCTCTATAACGTTTGTGTTGTGAGTTTTTGTTAAAAGTCAAGGAATCAAGAGATTGCAGAGATGGAGGAAGGGCGCGCGCTTTTTTGTTTGAATCTGTCTAGAGGTTGAAGACAGAGTTGACTTGGGCTGGGCCTGAGTCAACTTGCTTTTTGCACCCCTTTTTTCAATTTGCACCCCCCTGGCCCTTTGCATGATATATTTGTCATTTTTGATTTTTTCCTTTTGATTCTGATTTTATATTTTTATTCAAGCATGAAAAAACATTAAAAATATTTTTTTCACTTTTTTTTAATATTTATTTGGCTTTTATTTGCTTTATTTAAGCATGTGTAAATAAACATATATATATATATATATATATATATATATATATATATATATATATATATATATATATATATATATATATATATATATATATATATATATATATATATATATATATATATATATATATATATATATATATATATATAATATATATATATATATATATATATATATATATATATATATATATATATATATATATATATATATATATATATATATATATATATATATATATAT